>CATIWQ010468665.1:0-33067 GCA_949673415.1 Euphorbia schlechtendalii | reverse complement strand
TATATATGTATGTATGTATATGTATGTATGTATGTATGTATATGTATATGTATATGTATGTATGTATCTACGTATGTGTGTATATATATATATGTATGTATGTATATATGTGTGTGTATATATATTTATATTTATATAAGTATCAACTATTTTTTTATAAGAAAAACATCAACAAAGTTATTTATTCCCTAGCTAGTGAGTGCTTAAAATATTATTTTGAAGAATTTTTTTTCACTAGTTACGGTTTACTATTTTAATATGAATTTGTATCTATTAAATTTCATTACTTGAAATTTTATTATTGGACGGGGATTACCTGATACCCGTAAATATCCGTGCAAGTGCAGAATGAGTGTGAAAAAATCCTCAAAGCATTAAATGAGGAATCCCTGAATCCGCACTCGAAAAGCATATAGTGCGGTACGGGGGTTGTACTACCCGTACCGAACCCAACCTGTTGACATCCCTAGTCCGTTGTATTCAATATCTTATATGATTTTTCCATTTGTTCAATAAAAAAATTAACTTAACGTGATTTCATTGAATTATTAAGATCAACAATTATCTAGTTTAACCAGTGTTTTAAAAAGCGTTAAGCTGTAGTCAGGCAGCAGAAGATGAATCGGGGCTAGGCGGGGATTAATCGGGGTCTAGGTAGACTTAGACGTTAATCGACAGGGTTTAGATACTAGACGTAGTCAGGCAACCATCAAAATAACGCCTAAGCTGGGCCTAGGCGGTAACTTTTGAAACGGTGAGTTTAACTACAACAGTTAATACTTAATGAAAGTGTTTCTATATTATTCCACAAAAAATAACATTAAAAACGTGATTCTCGGTTATACATCAATTTAACTTGTTTTGTAGTTTAAATATAATTATTGGTCATCTGAATTTTTTCTAAATTTCACATTATTATTATTTTGTACACATTCATACTTTAGACCTGTTCGCGGGTCGGGTTACCTGCCCGGCCCGACCCGAGCTCGCTTCAATTGGTCGGGTTTGGACATTTATTTTTTTCAAAAACCCGGCCCGAGCCCGTCAAAGGCCGAATTTTTATGGATCGGGCTTGGCTTTTATATAATTACCCAAGCCCGGCCCGAACCCGGCTCGACGAATCATTTTATTTATTTTATTATATACTTATACATTAAATTTATAACTATTTTAAAATTATATATCTTATACTATTAAATTTATATACTTGATTGTAACAAATTTTATCAAATATTAAAGATTTTAAGTAAAAAATGCAATTATGTTTAAAATTTAATATATTTTTACTAATTTTATATTTTTTCTATTTAATTTAATAAAAAAATTTATAACAAAAAAAATATTCGCAGGTCCGGAACAGGTTTGGGAATTACCTTGTAAACCTGGTCTAAACCTGTCCCGAACTCGAAATTCTAAAGTATGAGCTTGGATAGAATTTGGGTTAATATTTTTATTAAAAAACTTGCCAAGTTTAGCGTGACCAGTCCGACTGGTCTAAGCTTTTAATGATATTAATATTATATTATTAGTAGTATCATATGGGCATAAATTAATAGTGAGTAATAGCACAAGAAGAATCTTCTAGAAGGTGAATCAAGATTCCGCCATCCACGCAAGCCAACTCAGCCCCACTCGCTTAGCGACTCGTCCTTCTGGCTAATTTACCCGGTCAGTCATGCTTACGCGTTATATCATGAATGATCCAATGAATAATTTCCCAACATTTCCCGAAATGTCCTCATTCTCTCTCACAGCCTTACCCATCTAGAAGAAGGGCGCTAACGTCATTATAAAATAACGGTCAACTGTACTATAAAAGTCAACTCTTACTTTTTTCTTTAATTTGCCGGTAGCTTTGCTCAACAAGTTAAACGAAAATTGGCCTATTTTTCCCAAACCAAACTTATATAAATACGTTAACCACTACACTTTAACATATTCCTTAATTTTCCTTTATTTCATTTCACATTATTAAACTAAGATTATGAAGAGAAGCTTTCAAGATCGGTTTGATAGCCTAGCCATGGCTAATTGCTTGATGTTCTTATCTCAAGGAAAGGAAACGCTGCCGTTTCAAAACAATAATAATAATGATGCTAGTTTCATCAATTCTTCAAACCGTGTTTTTGAGTGCAAAACCTGCGGTCGCCATTTTCCGTCGTTCCAAGCCCTAGGTGGCCATCGTGCCAGTCACAAGAAGCCGCGGTTGATGAGTGGAGATGGGAGTAGCTCGTCGTCGGAGACCCAATCAATGTCTTTGTCTTCTCCTGCGAAACCTAAAACCCATGAATGTTCGATTTGCGGGTTAGAGTTCGCGATTGGACAAGCGCTGGGAGGTCATATGAGAAGACATAGACCCATTGTTAATGAAAACCCTGAGATAATGGTGATGAAGCCGTCTCCGATTGCGAAGAAATCGAATAGCGGAAGGGTTTTGAGGTTGGATTTGAATTTAACTCCTTTTGAGAATGATTTGGAGTTGTTTAAGATTGTGAAAGCATCTCCAATGGTGGATTGCTTTTTTTAAAACAAGAAAATATTATTGTTTAATAACTATCTGTAATTAAATCTCATATACTTTTTACTTGTACACATGTATCATAGAGATTTAGGGTCTTTACAATTTTTGTTTTCTTAATTCTTTTTTCTTTTCAAATTATAATAAATATATATGTTTTTTTTTATATATGAGATTCAAATTCGAGTTCACGCCAAAGCTTTTTCAGCTTTTCTTTCAATCTAATCTATATATCGATACATTTCATTTATATTGATTCTTTTGTTCATGTATATATTTCAACAATATATTAAGTATGGAAACTTATTCTCATTTCCATCACTCTCTACAATTTGTGGTTTTGGTTTAATTTTTTCAAATTATGACATAACGATGAGATAAGCATGATGTCATACACATACACATAACTTCTTTTACAGTAGATATTATTTAACTTAATTTTATATGTTGTTTATATCAATATTTTGAAAAGGGAAAGTCCGGGCACTAGTCAGTAGTCGGGCAGTTAGGATTTCCGATAATTAGTCAGATTCGTATTTTTAATTTATTGATAGTTAATTGTTAATGTTTTAAAATAATTAATTCAACTAAAACTTTGTTCATGTTTTGAAAAATCTCACCTACCCTATTTTTATTATACTAGGAAAATTTTAACCCAAAGAAAACACGATTTTATCCAGCCTAAATAGGTTAATTACCTAGGATCGCCCAACCTCTAAAATTGCCATGATGTTCTGAAAAATCCTGCATAATTGGCCGCCTAGCTCAATTTTAATAGTTTATATATAATAGGCTGCTCCTAAAGTGACGCCCAAACTTTTACTTGTTCCTATATAGCTTTCTAGATTTGGAAAATGTGCACGAGGTAGCCCACTTTTCAAAGTTGACATGTGCTCAAATACAAGTTGATACACTTTTATCAAGTTGAGGGATTAGTAAGAAAAAGTGAAAGTTTACTTGACAAATATTTTTAAGTTTAGAAGATAAATTATGCAGGTTGGGTATTGAATTCAGAACCTTCCCCTCCACTTTGAAAAGGTTGGCTTTTTATCCGATTCCGGAACAGGAACTTCATTTAAAGGTGGCTGATTTGATTGATCAAAATGGAGTTTGGAACTGGGGATATCTTAATGGGAAATTACCAAACTCCTGTTTAATGCAAATTGCAGCAAGCAGTATATGCGCTGCGGATGGGTCTATGGATGGTTGTTTCTGGAGCGGGTCAACAAGTGGCAAGTTCTCGGTTAAGGATGCTTATGCTCTTTTGAATGATCATTTCGATAATCAAGCAGCACCCCTGTGGAAAGGTGTTTGGAATTGGTGTGGGCCGGAAAGAATTAAAACGTTCGTGTGGATGGTACTTAAAGGAAAACTCTTAACTAATGTTGAAAGAAAGTGTAGAGGCCTAACTTGGGGTTTGCCCGAGGGCTTGTGGTTCAAGGGAGAGCATCATTCATGTTCTACGAGATTGCCCTTATGCAGTTAGAACTTGGGCTAAATTAATTCCTAATGATGACCTGAATATGTTTATGCAAGGACAGGCAGATGAATGGATTATTGCGAACCTCTGGGAAAGAGACAAATACGGTAAGGAGTACTGGGGATTTATTTTTGGTGTTGCTTGTTGGTCTATTTGGAAGGAAAGAAATGATTTAATATTTAATAATGACATACAAAATAAATCTTGTTTGGAGGCTAGAATTTTTGGCTTTGCAACTGAGGTTGCTACTTCCTTGAGTTTGAATGGAATGAGAAATTTGCCCAATAAAGAATGGAAACTTATTGGTTGGGAATGCCCAGCAAATGATTGGGTCTGCATTAACTCAGATGGATCAGTTCGGGGCCCTAACTTTCTAGCTTCGGCTGGGGGGTGTTTACGGGATGAGTGTGGGAGATGGATTTTGGGGTTTGGAGGAACATTGGAATTTGCTCAGTTGCAAAAGCGGAATTATGGGGATTATGGGATGGACTTTGCCTAGCCTGGGAGCAAGGCTTCAAAAAGATCATTGAGGAACGGATAGTCGTTTTGCTCTTGATGTAATTAATAAACATCACAGTATTGCCAACGAGTACTATGGAATAATAAGGAAGATCAAATCCTTGCTAGTTCGGGATTGGACGGTCGTTCTGAAGCATGTTTTCAGAGAAGGAAATAGAATGGCGAGCGTTGTTGGGTCTCTTCCCTTGGGAGGACATGTTTTTCATCAAGCTCCTCCCGATGTTTTCCCTATTGTCATAGATGATGTGATCGGAGTTTCTTTCTCCCGCTTTGTTCGTTCTTAGCCTGGTTGGCTGTCTTTTTTTAATAAAAAAAATATGTACATATAAGAATATATGAGACATTTACTTACAAAAAGCATCATAAACTCGTGCATTTAGAATCGTGTGCATCTTATGAACATTTTTAACGATAAAAAGTCATATATCGCAAGTAAAGGTCATCCAATTAGTTATGTACTAATTTCCATATGAATTATTTTCTCAAAATGATTGATAATATATTATTAATGAACTAACTAATACGGGCCAAATTATTTCCGAATTTCCTACAAGTCAAGTATAACTTCCTATTGAACCTAAACTTATGTATGAAAATGATGATTTTAAACAGTAGGCAAGATCAAGACACTAATCTTTTACTTGTTCATTTTATTATTGTTAACCTCAAAACTAACCATAATTATGTGTGATGTGTTCCGATAAGTGATGATTTCAACAAGCAATTGCAATTCTAAGAATAGACCTGGATGAAAAAAAATAGTTCGAACTGTACAATTCATAGTTTCAAGCAATAAATCTCGTAAGGCTAGCAAAATGATTATTCCGTGAAATACGAGAAAAACGAAATAAAAATATTAAAAACAATAGAATATTTTTGTAGAATTATTAAACGGACGGAATAATTAATACTAACTATTATACATCCTATGTAATTGCTATTCCACTAAAAAATGTGTATATGTATGTATGTACACATACACATATATATATACATCTTTTTCACCAGTTTCTAAGATTTCTTATCATCAGTATTGTGTGGAAACATTAAAGCATCATTAGTAGTTTGTGGATATCAAGCTTTGGTGACATGTATAATAGTATTTCCTTTTGATGATTTGGTTATAATCTTAAAAATATATAATGTGTATTCATAAGATAAAAATAGTAGATTGTTTATTCCATTTTAAAGTAAATTTATAATAAAGAATGTCTATTTGATTGTCTACATCTTGAAAACCAAATAGACATTGTCTGCAATTTGAGATGACACATGGTGCCACATCATATAGGGAAGATGGGCTAGACAAGGTACTAAAGATGCATTTTCATTTTGATTGTCTATTCTTTCCTGTGTGTCAGGACAATTTGTGGAATATACAAACTACTAGAGATGCTCTTAAAAGCTATTCTAGATAATTCAAAGCTGGTTTTGGCAATGTAAACTTTGTTTTCAATGAAGAAGTTGTAGCTTGAGGTCCATGCGTAAATCTTTCTTCTGTCATCGATACTGGAATTGTTCGTTTTCAGATGATGACAAAAAAAGTTCAAATTTGTCTGTAATTACCAACAAACTTTGTCAAAAGGCAAAATCGAGACCGATGAGTAAAATAGCTCACCGTGAAAATGTAGACATATGTAACATGTATTGAAGCAAATAGGTTACTATCTTTGTCCTTTTTGAATGAAATTGGCACACATTGCAACAGAGAACAAACACAAGATATGCTAATTCTGGCAGACATTGCGACGGAGAAACGAACACATTTACTCACATATTATATTGCTATTCACGTGTCTTTCTAACATTGCATTTATCACGCGTGACCATGTAAATGACATCAACGACTTCAAAAATAAAAATTCTTACCTTGATGTACGACAGTAGGAGAAGCCGGTTATATAAGAGTTCATGCAAGAAACCCACATCACCTGTTGTAATACATCTTCTGTTGAACTGAAACAAAGTTCTGCACTTTCTTAACCCGATCACAAGCATTACGATTAACGAAATTCAAATTTCTGAGGAAGAATGAAAATTAAGTAGCAGAAGAATCAACCTCCATAGAATATATTCCTTTCTAAGATGATAGAAAATAATGACGAGCCAAACAACAAACTACAGCTTTCACCCGAAAGGAAATCAGGAAAGAACTAACAATAAAATGTTAAGAACTTGCAACGGACAAAACCTCGAGTACAAAAATGTAACTGCAACAGCGACTGCCAATGACTTGCTTGTCTGAAGCAGATTGGAAATTGATACAGTAACCAATACATGCTTTAACTTGTTTCAGCGCTTTGCTTATTAGGACAAGCCGTAGACATATGGCCTTTCTCTCCACACTCGTAGCAAGTCCTCCTCCTTATCTTACCGCTGACTGCGGTCAACCCCCCATTTTCAGCTTCTTTCGCGACAACTGGGAGAGAAGGAATATTTGTATCCAATCCATCATTTTGAGGTTCATTAATTGTATTTTTAGATGTGAACGAAGCAGTAGAATGTGTTTTTGCTCCTTTCAAAGGAACGGCATAACTTATCTTGATAGGTCGCCCACAGACAATGCGTTGATCTAATTTTAGCGCCTTTAGCAGCGAGTCGTTGTCGCTGAAATCGACATGGCCAAACCCTCGAAACTCCCCTGTTTCCTTGTCTGTGCCCCAGCGTATGGATGCTATATTGCAGTCTGAGAATAAGTTTTTCAGGTCATCCTCGGTTATGTCCCATGACAAGTTGCCGACATAGATTCTGTTGTACCCCTCGATGATTTTCGGAGAGGTGTCAGCCACTTCATTGGTTCGTGTTTTCTTGTACGGTTGAATTTTCAGATAAAATCCGCCCCTGGAGTATTTGTTGTTTTATAAGCATGGTTAGAAATGATTAAAAAACACTTGCGGCGATTGAAATAACATGTCATTTATTGGTTACTCACATGTCAGATCCGTCGAGAGCTAATGCTCGTTTAGCTGCAGCATCTGTCTGAAAGAGATGGTTCGTAAATGTAAGGCTATCAAGTAATTCAACCAACAAGTACTAGCAAATTTCGATATATAGAACATCCATCCGTTGTATAGTAGCCATGATTAATTCAAGGAAGACATCCGAATGGTTATTACGGAGAAATATTGGAATATATTCAGAATTTGAAAGCACCAAACAAGAAAAAAACATCTATCTTCCTATATCTGTAAAATTATAGCGAAAATCAATTTCAGTGTGCCAAATATAAGTAGACTACGGAAAAGGGATGACTTGGAGCTAATAACACTGCTGAGAAGTAAGAAAACTGCTTTCATGCATTTGTCCATAAGTAAAATAAGCAGCACTTCCTGTTAAATTGAATCAACTATAGACAGTACAACTATGCTGAAACAAGTTCATGAAAAAGTGTGCGAGAGAGGACTCAAATTACCTTGAATCTAATTATGGCAATTCCTCTAAATTTTCCACTGTCAGGAAACTTCATGCAATCAACTTCAGTTATGGTTCCACAACCTTCAAAATAACTTCGGATGTCATCCTCGGTTGAGTAATATGGAATGCCTCCAGCATAAATTTTTGTGGAAGCTTCCTCATTTAGGAGACTGCACAAGCATAAACACCTAATAAGTAATTTAAAACCTTAAACATGCATCTCTAATTCCACAATACAAGGAAACCAAAACCAACTGCCCCGATATAAAGTAAGAGATTCATACAGCTCTTCCTTTTATCGGAACCAACATAAACAAAAGGTATTAGATTTAGTATTTTTGTGCATGCAGCCATAGAACAATACAGTGCTCAGAATCTTTGGCATATACAAACCCACTACCCTGCATTAACTAATGCTTCCCTGATGCCTAAAGATACAAGTTACGTATTTACAACAAACTAGAGCACCAAGGAAGAAAAAGTAGAAATGCATTTAAACGGTTATATATAAGCCACTACACTTAAAATAAGATAACTGAATTATTCAAACTGCTGAAGCGAAGACAATTTAGAAATCTCAATTCTACAATCTAATTACTATGGTATGTTATACAAATTACCTTTGACTGATATGCTCTGGTTCATGAGTTTCCTCATCTGCTTCTACAACAAAATTCTCCTCTACAGTTTTTGCTGCCTTCTTGTTCTTAATTTTCTTCTTTTTCTTCTTCTTCTTGAGCTTCTTCGGCTTCTTTGCCTCAATCACAGTGCCATTATCTACAGCAACCTTCTCCTCACTCTCAGCATCCTCTCTCTTTCTCTTTCTTTCCTTCCTCTTCTTCTTCTTCCCACTATTATCCCCATGTTCATCATCACCCTCCAATTTCATTTCCTTCTCAATTGATTTACTTTTATCTATATCCTCAATCAAATTATCTCCATCTAATTTTCGCACAGGGAGGCTCTTTTTCCTTTTCTCCCTCTTGCTCAATTTGCTCTTCTGTTTTGCTGCCTCTAGGAGCTCTTGAAGCCGCGAATCCCCTTCCGCTGATTGCTTTCTTTTCGGAATGAGCTCGCTAAACTCGTTAGCCGCTAAGGATTCTGCTTTCGCTTCTCTTAACTTCTGCTTTAGCTTTTTGTTTGATAACACCATTGTTGCTCTCCTACCAAAACCCTAATTTCAGGGTTTCGTTATGTTTTTAAAAAATCTAGCTTTGTACATCACATATTTCTGATACGACGTCGTATGAAGAGTGGCAGGAATGGATATAACCAGAACCGTTGAAATAGGCTGGCTTAGCAGATAACCTTCCGTCTGTTCAAAATGGCAACGTGTTCTTCCCTCTTCAGCAACAACCATGTTGCAGGTATAATTTCTTATCTCCTTTAACTGCAATCTCAATGGAGTTTTCTCCTCTTTTGCATTCATTGTTCATTTCTTTGCTGGAATTTTTCTTAGGATGGAGGCCATCGGTACAAAAAAAATTCAAATTCAACACTTCTGTAAGTATTTCCGACCCATTAATTCTACACTTTGCTTTTGGTTTGGAACAATGAGATTTACATTATTTTCATGGCTTGATTGTGGCTGTGGTATAAAGTAGAGTCTATTTCGATTAAGAATCCTTTAGTGGAGAACAAGCAGAAATTTTGAGATATTGAATTTCAATTAAGCTGAGAATTGTTGATCTATTTCAAAACCTGAGAATCAATAATTAGAGTTTGTTATATAGAAAATTAAATTTCTGTTTATTTCATCTTTTTTTTGTAAGTTAAGCATGCCAAGTTGCGTTTGTGTATTCTTTTGTTCATTCAGGATAACAAATATCGCTGTGTTTGCATTTAATCACAATGCATTGATTCTCAAATCTCAATTGATAAATGAACATCTCTCAGTAATGGCATTACATGAAAGAAATGAAAAATGAAATAGCAACTACCTACATGGATAAGATCTTTTAACAGAACAAATTATAATCCTAGACTCATTCTCATTGTCTTTGATATCTACATTGAAGCAGGAAGCATATAAATATCCTACTAGGCAAAATCCAGACAAGTATCATCAATTTTTAACTAGGTCCAGAATCTGCTGCTCTGCCATTAACACGGAATCAGTGCAACCTTACATAGACCTCTCAGAGATTCAGTTAAGCAGCTACGAGAATGCCACAAGTCTGAACCCGAATGTTCTAGAAGCATACAACACCGCATCAAACTTCTTTCCGAGTTTGACTCTAGCAGACTTGGACCCTGCCACAGCAAAGCTGGCAATTACCATATTGGGGCCGTTCCTCTCGGCATTCGGGTTTCTGTTCATTTTGAGAATCGTAATGTCGTGGTACCCGAAGCTTCCTGTCGGGAAATTTCCATATGTAATAGTGTATGCTCCAACAGAGCCGATCCTATTCGTAACCCGGAAGGTGATTCCGCCGCTCGGAGGAGTGGATGTGACTCCTGTGGTGTGGTTCGGGCTGGTAAGCTTCCTCAACGAAATTCTGGTCGGCCCTCAAGGCCTTCTTGTTCTTCTTTCTCAGCAGGTTAATAATTGATGTGATTACAGCAGAGTGAATGATTTGTATATTGGCCATTTTTGTATTACGTAACTAAAAGGGTTGCCTAAATGTATTTTTTGTGAAATTGTGTAGCTTGAAATAGCGACAATGCTTTCGAGTAGTTTTGAATATCATTTTTTACATCCATTTAAATACATAAAGGACCTTGTGCGCCTTCTTAAGCCTTTCTTAGCCTTTTCAAGATCTGATTGCATTTGTTAAGTCTTTTTCAACCCTTAAAATTAAACAAAGAATAATTCACTGAATATGTTACATCACCGATATTCTTGTTGTAATATGATGTTTACCCTGTCTAAGAAATTCTACAAAGATTTTTGATTAAACTTTAGGATAAATTTACTAGAGTTTATGTTAACAAAATATTTCATGCCTCGTGAAATTTTGAATTCTTGAAAATGATTGAACATGAAAAATAGATACTTTAGTTATTTAATCGCATTCTATGTGAATTAGATAGCACACTTGTATGTGGAGGCTTCTAATTTTCTGGTTGAACTGATATTCCTTACTAACGAAATATGTAAATGCTAAAGGTTTTGTTGTTGATTAGTTAATAATATGTATATATAAATGCATACAAGTATTAATTTTTTTCAGAATTAATTTATCGTTTAAAACAATGAAATTTTTAGTCATGTGAATGAAAATATGATCTCATCATCATCGTCCTAAGTAAAGTTTGTTCAAAATGTAGGAACTAGAGTTTGGTGAGTTATTTGGTCAAATAGAATTTAGTGAATAATTTGGGCATTAAATTAGAAACAGAGTGAAGCAATATTACAAAATAAGCTAATTCTCAACCAGCTATGAGTGTCAAGATAATGGCACTTCCCACAAAAGAACATAATAAATTGTTAATAATCAATATGGAAGCACTTACTTAATTCCGTACCACAATTTCAAACACACCAAAAATATATTTGAATTTGCTCTTTCTTTCTTTCTTTCAGAAGGCAAAATGACAAATGACCTTCTAATATCATGCACAATTCATCCAACCAACACAACATGCAATTTCATTCATATCAAACACAATAAGTCGAGGCATTATAGTGGACCAAGACTATGAGTTTTATTCATATATGGTTTTCGAAGAAGATAATAGTTTCGTGTTTCGAGCTCTCCCAGATAATAGTGGTGGTTTGTCCAATTTTTGTTCTACTATTTCGGATTGTAAAACCTTGGCATTGTCGTGTAATTCTTCTTTGTTTTGTTTAATAATTAGAGACACAAATGTTGTTGCACGTACTTTAATCCGGGTTGTATTTCAGTATGAGATTACATCTTTCATTTAAAATTAAAAATTCCTGGCTACATAAAGATAAAGAATAATGCAATTTGTGTAAGAAAATATCATTGAATTAGAAATGAGTATAATATATTTCTTTTACTTTTATTAATTAAGAAAAAGTAACAAATTAATTTCATAAATACATTTTAAATAAAATTACGATACATGTACAGTAGAATCATCACAAACTAATAACCATCCTTATTCTACAATTAAAGTATTTTATTTCGGCAAACAATGAATATAAAATTGCATTTTAAATCAAATTGATTTTTCAATTTCTAACTATGAAAGGAAAAAAAATACACGATTAAAGGTTTTGAGTTCGATACCCGACCTTTTCAAAAATTTGTACCTGTTGAAAAGAAGTATACTTTGTTACACGAGGGTGCAAACCTAGTAGGGTTATTAGTCTCTTATCTTTGACCGATCTCGGAACTCCCCCTAATGTTTTTTTACACATATAATACACAGAGTTGCAGCAAAAGAGGGTAAAAATACCAAGTTAGCATGGTTAGTGACTCTTTTAACTAACCTAGAAATAATGCATATTCTTAGTTTCACAAAATTATTATTGAAATTTTAATATGTTCTTTTTATAAAATTGGTTCGAATACTAGAAATTTCAACCGAACCAGAGGTTAGAGAGGTTATAAATACCAATATATTTGATGTATTAGTGGACAAGAAAGTTGATATACAACAAAATATGGATGGGTATGATAGGATTAGTAGTATGCCAAATGAGATACTATTCCACATAATCTCTTCACTTCCATTTGAATCTGCCATTCAAACCATTTTTCTTTCCAAAAGATGGACTTCTCTTTGGGATTCTGCTCTCGTTTTACATGGCACAACCAAAGAAGTTGCAGATTCACTCTACACTTTCATTTCCAATTTCAATCCCTTCAAAAACACAAGGAAGTTCAAATTCCATTTCACCAATAGCGACGACACCACCATCCTCGTCGCTATTGTCTCGCCTAATAACAAACTCCATCTCCATTTCTTGTCACTACCTGCAAACCAATTATTCAATTTACATCTCGAATCCAGCCCGAAAACTTCTCCCTTTGCAACCCTTTTTATCACAAGTCTTCACCTTAAAAATGTCACCTCCCTAACCAATGAGGCGGCTTCTTCTATATTAACGAAATTTCAGTTTCTCGGGTCGTTGAAAATCTCGAACTGTAACTGCTTACAGTCTTTAAGTATCGGTTTAGATTGGAAGCTTCAAAGCTTGACGATCTTCAATTGTCTGAAATTGTAGTTTGTTCATATCAGGTGTTTCAAGCTTCAAACTTTTCGGTTCAGAGGGATTATGCCATCTATTTGGCCTGAGTATCACTACAATTTAGTGGATGCTTTCCTTGATTTTCGATTAGGCCGGAAAGATAATAATTTGATTCGTAGATGTAATTTTGATTTGGTGCTGTTGACAATAAAGAATGTAAGAGTACTGACTCTTTGCAAATGGACATTTCAGGTGTATATATTTTTTTTAATAGTAAATTATTATGTGATCATTTGATTAAGCTAAATTATTAATGAGTTAATTGTGATTTGTGTGACGCAGGAATTGATATGTAGATCACTGTCAAGATTTAATGCAGAATTTCAATTCTACAATGTGAAAGAAGTATGGTGGATCGATAATGAATATGATGGCGATGCCTTATTCTCCTTTCTCAAACTCTGTCCATATTTAGAGACACTCTTTGTCACCATAAGTTCCTTCGATGGCTTAAAACTCTACAAAAATGGATTTTTGGCGACAAATGCCGTCCCTATGAAGATGAGTTGTCCCAAAAATAGAGGATGATTTATTGTCCTTAATCAGATATACAAATGTTGTCTGAGACAACTTTTGTGATTTGTCACCAAGGTTGGGCCCTGAATCCAAGTGAACAATATACTCATGAGTTTAACATCTTTTACAAATCCATTGATAGGTTTATGAGTATATTTCAATTATATATATCATTCATTAATATTGTTAGAATCCGATGAGAGATTTTAACTTTACATATATTGCAACTGTGTATGCAGATCGACCCAAAGAGCTATGGTGCGGAAAAGGCAGAAATCACAAGTTGGTGTAGATGTATAGAAGGTGGGAGAAACACAAAACTGAGAAATCTAAAAGTGATAAAATTAAATGGATTTGGAAATAAAAGAGATAGAAATCCATTTGGCCGAAGGATTAGGAGAGATTGTGAGCAGCGAACCAATCATCTTTTCGTCGGCTTATGGGATTTGCTTAAAGAGAACGACTATTCCAAACTCTCATTCCTTTTATACCCACGTGGATTTTGGTTTTGAAGATTTGAATGACTTGTATTGTACTAACCATAAACATATGAGTCTCTAAATACAATTTTTGCATAAAATATTATGCAAAAGTTCATATACCAAAATATTTTTAAAAAATCATATAATCTATCGCAGGTCCGGTCCTAACAAATTAAGGGCCCTAGGCAAAATAATATAGAGATTAATAAAATGGGCTCTTGGTAAAAAATTATAATAAAAGTTAATTATTTTTGTGGAAATCAAGATTTGATCTCATAACCTCTTACTTCCATAATAAATTACTTACCATTTCATCTACTAATAACTATTGTTTACTTTTATCTTTTTAATATTAACTATTAAAATTATAAAAAAACATTATTTTTTCGGCCCCTTCTGACATGGGCCCTGGGCGGTGGCACTCGTTGCCCACCCCCTAGGGCCGGCCCTGATCTATCGGCTACCTATAGATGATACTCACGCTAGATATCTTTAGCAAAACAAGAATATTTCTAAGTATATATCCAATTCACTTTCAGGTTTATCTTGATTTTATTGAATTATAGCGAATAATATATTAAGGCTTCAGAAATCTCATATGAAGGGGAAGTAGGTGATTTTTAACCCATAAATTATATGTTTTGTAAGTCAAATTGATTGTGTTTCATATAAAGTTGTGTACATCATTTGAGAGAGGGTCACACTAACTTATGCATGACAAAGTGTTCTCGATAGGATGACGGTAGCACGACTTCTTACAATTCTATAAATATAATGACCTTATATAAATGGAATGTGACTAGTCAAACGCGAGTGAGAAATGTAGAAAATAACTGGCACACCTATGACCGAATCAATGGGTCAAATGAACTAATTATTATTAGAATCTATATGTCAATGACTTTATCATGTAAGACCTAATCATAGCTAGAAATAACTACATGGATCAAATGAGATATTTTTCTTTGAATGGAAAAAACCGTTGATGCCTTATATGTAACAACCCCTCTTCCTATAGACATGTTCATCTGGGTCGTATTTCGTTGATGAAAGCATTTTGATAGGGTTTTTATAGGACTACAAGAGAAAGGTAAAATAATTTTAAGTCATGCCATAGAGTAATTTACAAATCTCACATTTTAAGTTTGATTTTTCACAAAACGTGAATTTAAGTTTTCATTTTTCAAAATTCATGAACATAAGAATAACCATCAATTTTAGGTATAATAATTATTGTACTGGGTATAATAGTTATTAAACTAGGTATAATAACCATTATACCAGGTACATTGTCTGTTACATTGTTCGAATATGAAATTTTAAATCGAATCTTAATATTTTCATTATCTTCAATAATTTGAATATTTCTCTGATATTCTTCTTTATGTTGACTATTATACCAGGCATAATAGTTATTATACCTGGTATAATGACTATAATACTATTCAAATGCGAAATCTGAAACTTTATCTTAATACTTTATTTATTTCCAATTATTTTTGATAATATTGGTTTGCATGAAACTAGGTATAATAACATAATCTGAAAATTGGATTCTAATGTGAAATGTGAAACTTAGTATTGATACATTCTTTATATTCAATTGTTTGTATATATATTCTTTAATATTATTCGTTATAATGACTGTTATACCAAGTATAATTACCATTATACCTGGAATAATGATCATATATTATTCAAATGCGAAATCTGAAACAGGATCTTAATACTTTCTTCATCTCCAATGATTTGAATATTGTTTGAATCATTATACTAGGTATAATGATTATTATACTAGGTATAATACTCATTATACCAAGTATATGACTTAATCTGCAACTGGAATTGAACTTGAAACCTGAAATGAATTTTAATATATTATCTTCGTATCCAATGATTTGAAAAATCTGCAATATCATTAGTTCAAAATCTAAAAATCTTACAGATTTGTCAACAATAAAATGCACCAAAATAATAATCACCTCTATTGAAAACGTGAATAAAAACACGGCAAAAAACCACAGAAAAAAAGATATCTAAATACAACTAAAATTGCTAGAAAAGAGAAATAAAGTCAAAAAAACACAAAATGTAATTTGGATAAAAAGAACAAAAACGAAAAACAAACTCAATTGCGATCCAAAATTGGAAAACTCAATCGCAATCCAAATCTGAAAACTCAATCGCGATCTAAATAGGAAAACTCAAATTGCGATCTAAAATCCAGAAAAAAATGAGAAACAAGATGAAAAAGAATCAGAAATAGCAAATCGAAAACTCATATAATAAGAACAAACTCGATGAAATCAAAATTTGATGAAAATCGTGATTGAACCGATGAAACAAAATTAGATGAAAACACCACAAATCGTGATTCGAAGAGAGAGAGAGAGCATGAAGATGAAGAAGAATACAGAGAGATTGAGAGATCAAGAGATAAAAAATGAAGAAGAAGTAGGGATAGAGAAGATGAAGAAGAAATGCACAGAGAAGAAGAACATACATTTTTTATGGGAAAATAAAAATATTATTCCATTATTGTAAAAGGAAAAATATTTTACGTAAAGAGGAGATATGCTTTAATTTCTCTTTTGATTGTTATATCGATCATGATTAATTTCCTAATCGAAATCTCTCGAATGAATATCCATTCATCCATCTTATCATTCTTATAGAAGTCGTGAATAAAATATATTCTCCGATACACTGCAAGTTGAATACAATATCTTACGTAACCTTATGTTTACGATCTCAGACACCGGAAAAGATTAGGATATAGATATCATTCTTTAGTTCACATATTCTTTCCTTATTAATTTTTACTACAAATTATTACCGATTTATTTACAATTCAGTTCAATAAACCGAAAATAGAAAAACAAAAGTATCAACACTCATGTCCATGTGTTCAATGTTAGGATGATGATTAATAAAAAAAACCACTGTTTTAAAAATCCCCACCTAGGCGTTATTTTGAGGGTCGTCGCCTAGCTACGCCTAGCGCCTAAACTCTACTGACTAGCGCCTAAGCCCGCCTAGGCCCCGATTCACCTTCGGCCGCCCGACTAGCGCCTAGCGTTTTTTAAAACATTGAAAAAAACAAAACACACATGACGGTTGTTCCTCGAACAATAAAGTAAACCTTCAGATTAAAAGCCTAAAAAAGTCATTAAATTATGGAAATTGGACAGGAAATATGCACTGGCCTATCAATCTTGCATTTAGACATCAAAACCCCACACAACCTCTCAATGATTTCTGGTGCTCCAGTCTTTATTTACTCTTATTTTCTCTTTCTTTTTCTTTGCTGAGCAACACCAATCTCACCTACAGTAAGCATTTTTTTTTTTATAGCCAACGCAATACAGTTGTTATTCCAATATGTTGGAGAGATCTTACAATTTTCAATAATAAATATATAAATCAATTTAATTTATATAGAGCTCCATCTATTTAAAAAGAAAAATCTTAAAATAGCAAGGGGTCTACTTTTTGTAATTCTCCATTTAAAAGTGTCTAGTTTAGCAAATTTAATTCCCATTAAAAGTTTACTTTCATAGAAAGTAATCCAACTATAATACTATTATGCAGAACCAAGTCGAAATTCCAAACAATTATATATATATATATCGACTTCAAAGTAAAATTAGGGAGATCTCAAATTTGCTCAAATGGCATCTAAAGCTGCTTTTCGACTTACAAAAAAAACCTTCACTTAAACTTATTAGTGAAACAATTTCATTAATTTATATTGATACAATAAATGTTAGTATTTTAGTGTAATTGGATTGACTGGTTTTGACTAATGCGATCGTGATGTTTCATTGAACAAGTTAGGAGAGTGCGGAGTGCACACTTGTTTGAGTACGGTTACGATCTGGGAGGTCCGGGGTAGCGCCCCCAGATGCGGGGTCCAAGGGGTAGCGGGGTCGAGGGGTAGCAGCCCTTGGCAAGTTCCTGGGGCAACGCCCCGGGCTGGGGTCCAGCTGCCAGGTCAGCTCGAAATTTTTTTATTCCTGAACAAACGCATCATTTGGAAAATTCATCAGAAAAATGAATTTTTGGAACAAAACAGCGTGTCAATTGGATACAACTGAAACCCGAAAAAACATGTCCTTTAGACATAGCAGCTACTCGAAACAACATGTCTATTGATATTTTGGTTATTTATTTCACAAAAAACGAAATTGATCATTACACAGAAAAATTCGGTTGTATTTTTCGCAGCAAAAGCCAAATTCTATTTCTTAACACATTTTCTGATTTTATCCGATTGAAAATTTGGTGAACCGACCAAATAAATTTCAATCTGAAAATATTATTCGTTATTTTAGAATTATCCAGGAAATTCCCTGGATTCCAACAATAAATGCTTATCCAGCTGCTAAAAAAAAAATCTATACTCATACTTAAAAATCAGATTGAGAATGAGCTAGCACTACAGTGAATACGCTTATTGATAACTTTAAGCAAAAATAATGATTGACAGATTACAACTATTTAGATTCAGTTACATTTGAATTTGAGTTTTGAATTAAAAATTAAAATTTGAAACTGTAAATAAGTATAAATAAAGAATAATATTAATTGATATGGATTCAGGCTTGTACAAATTAATCGATTAGTTTTGTGCGTATAATTAAATTGGATACTAACCGATATAGATTCAGGTTTTCATGTTTTCGATGCTCCTATTCCGGGTTTGATTGATTTAGTAAACTTGGATTAGTCTAATTTGTCTTTTTTTTCTCTGCCTATAAAAAAAATTCAATACTACATATTCAAAAACTGTCAAGGACAAGCTCAACGGAAGAACTGCTTCTCCACATATTTAAAAGGCATATAAAAAAATGCATTATATTAATAAAAAGGGCATATGAATTGGAGATTGTTCTTTTTTGAACTTTATTTATTATACTTTATATTTTTTTGTTATTGTTAATTGGACTTCTCTTTATATAGTTGTCCTTTCTGGCATCAAATTTACAAATTCATTAGTAACAACTTATATTTTTTTTTATAAGAAGTGACATAAGAATATATTAATTAAAAAAAATAATGTTTCCAAATACAATATAAAAATTTAAAAATGATGGTGAAAACATTAATGCGTGCCTTAGCTCAAGCTACTTCGAATAATTAAACTTCGATTTTACTTTGATTTTGATTACTTAAAAGCAAATTCTAAACTATAGTTAAGAATAAAAACCTAAAACTTTTAAATTCAAAGTTTTATAAGCAGTATAAATATTCTATGCACCAAATTATTTTTTAAATGAAAATAACAGTTTCATTAGTTTCCACTTCCCTGGATTTTTAGATTTCTTCGAGATATTTGACAAAGTGAGAAATTAAAATCAGAAATGCTAACTGAAGCAGTTTAATGAATTAATGTAACGTAAAACGCCCAACAACGATGGTTGCCGCCGGTACTAGACCGTTAACCTAACTTCATTGCAAAAACAAAAACTAGAACAACATATTCAATTACAAAAACCATACGGAAACGTTTCTTTTTCTCCGTTAAGTATTTTAATCTTTATTTTGTTTTGCTTTTTCCCAGCTGGTTAACTCTGCGCTATTCTCCATCTTTGTCCGCCTCTTTTGACTCACTCGCCTTCTTCTTCTTCTTCTTCTTCAATCGCTTTACTGTTCTCTCTATTATTTCTTCAATCATTTCCTTTCCGAAATAGGAAGACTATAATTCACAAAATTAAAGACCTGTCAAGTAGAGACGATTCCGTTTTCTTTTTATTTTCGTTTTCCTCTAAATTTAGCGGATCTGCTGCTAAATTTAGAGGGTTAGCTGTCAATTAGGGTTTTTGATCGTTGGTCAGTAAGTCCTTCAACATGATGGTCTCTAGGGGGCTGTTTGGGTGGTCCCCGCCTCATATACAGCCTTTGACGCCGGTTTCGGAAGTGTCGGAGCCGCCGGAGTCTCCGTCTCCCTACTTGGACACTAGTGCGGAGGCCGCTGCGGCCGCCGCCGCCGCGCAGGCTGAGGAAGAGGAGATGGAAGAGCAGGAAGAGATGGAACCGCCTCCTGCTGCTGTTCCGTTCTCGCGGTTGTTTGCTTGTGCTGACCGGCTTGACTGGGGACTAATGATTGTTGGTTCGATTGCTGCTGCTGCTCATGGGACTGCACTTGTTGTGTACTTGCACTACTTTGCCAAGATTATTCAGGTTATGAAGATGGCCCCTGAGGATCAATTCGAGAGGTTCAAAGATGTGAGTGATCTGATTGTGTTCTAATTGTTGATAGCTCTTTTTTACTCCAAAATTCAGTTTTTTTGTTGTTTGTGTTCGTTTTTTATGTGAAAATGCGGGAAATGAAAGGATTTGAAATGAGATTTTTAGTTACAGAGATTCGAGTGTTTCTGCGCATTCAATAGTTTAACGAGCTTAGCAAATATATGTTGAAAAATTGTGGCTTGGCATCTCATAATAAATGAAGTTTGGGATTTTGTAGTTCCATAGACTTCCACTATGTTTTGGATTGCTTTTCCCTTTTTCGAAATGCTCTATTTTCAAGCTTTTTCAGGCTGAAGTCCCTAAAAGATTTCAAAATTTATAGCTAAGAGTTCCTAATTAATTAGTATTAAGTGTCAAAATCTCTTGTCCAATGTCAAAACATGTTTTTCCATTAAAAGTTTATAAGTGCAACTTTTCCTGACAGCAGCTCTTATTGCAATCCCAAACGGCCCTTTAATATGTGTTGTTTTAAGTGGTAAATCTGGGATAAAGGAACTCTACTTTTCTAATGCACTGATGATATAGTTAGAAGTGTACTTTAGTTTCTTCTGTAGTTTTCTTTTGTTTAACACGGGTACTTATTGGAGTCTTACAAGTGCTTAGTGTGCTCGTCTGTGATGGTATCTATCTCCATAAACTTTTTGTAGATTTTATTAATTAGAAATTCTGGTTAATGTTCAAGTACTTAGATTAGTAGTCAAGGCACTGAGGCGCACTCAAGGTGCAAAGCCGCGCCTTGGGCTTTTTGGCCACCTCGGAGCACCTTGGGGCGTTCTAGGCACAAAAATTAGCCTAAAAGCCCTAAAAGGCGCAAGGGCTCGCCCGAGGGCCTAGGCGCGCCTTAGCGCGCTTTTGACTACTATAGTTAGATAGAGTTCTATTCCGCTTTAAGTATGAAGATGGTATGCAATGGCTTGTCATTTTGAGAGTTCCTATGAGTAGTTTGTTCTTTTTGTGGATTTTAATTTTCTTAAGGATAGAGTGCTCCTTTAGGAAATATTTATTACTTGTGTGCTAGATTTTTTGCTTACTTTGGAGTAAACTGGGCTATGAAATTTTTAGTTTGGGTTTTAAATAATCTGAAAAGTTAATATTCAATCATTTAAAATAAAGTTACGAATCTCTAGCATTACTTTACTTGGTAATTTAATTCCTATCTGCAGTACTTTTGTGCATATCACATTGTCAGTTGCTATTACAATGGCCATCGGTTTCACATTTGGGCTGGATGGTCTTGTCACAATCTATGTTGTGTTCAGTCTTCTCTTTTCTATCAGCATCAGCAATACTCTTTGAAACTTTGTGTTTATCTCTGTAGAAAGAGGTCTATGGATACTGGTGTTCATGTTATCCTGGGGCTATAGTTTGTTCAGTTTCTTTTCTTCTGTCTTCATCTCTAGGGATCTGTTCAGGGAGACATCTTACATGCTAATGTGTGGGTGTGTTTGTCGTTGACCTGAAATTTCATTAACAAATTTGCTTTGTGACAATGTGCTACAATCATAATTTCTTATCTTTTACTAATGGAGAGGATATGTTACAATTGATAAAGAAATTTGCTGGTATAAGTTTTTCTTTGAGCCACGCCTACCAAGAAATACCCTAATTCTTTAATTAGATTGCGGCTTAAATTAGATTGCAACCATTCAGGTTCATAAATTTATACATCGTTTCTTGTCAATCTGCTCAGTTTAGGATTATATCTTCCACAGACAAAGTGACTGTTATTTACTATACAATCTCTACCATTATTGTTTCCTCTAATTTACTTCAAATTTTTTGATTTGTTTGTATGTATGTATGCTCTTTTGCATTAGTGCATGTACCAATTTGGATCATATTTGTTAAGGATGATTCTTCGTGCAAGTAGCTGTCCTTTTTTTCAAATTGTTTTTGTTACCTTAGTTAGACATGGCCTTAGGCATTAGGAGTATGAATGTGCTGGAGTGTAGAAGGTTGGAGTGTGAGTTGTGCTTTAATAAAGCATATGCATTTACAAGATTCATTTTGCAAATTGTACAACTTGAAATGTAGACAATTTTTTTTTTCTGAAATAAGTAGTTTAAAGTCATTGTTGAAAGTAGTTCGAAATGTCATATCCTTTCAGATTGCATTGATATTGCATTATGATGATCATTTCATTTGACTACTTGGATAAGTTTGATGATAATACTAATATAAGTTCAATGAAATCCATTTACCTAAAATAGCTAGCTGAACATAACTATGCTATATATTGTGAAGAAACCTATGCCAAAGAAAATTTTTTCATACTCTCTTCAATCATTTTAAAATTTAAAATTTGAAAATATTCTTACTCAGGATGACTAAGTTGTCCATATTGTTGCTATAGTTTGTTGGTAGAATAAAACAGCAGTTGTATGTGATGGAAGAATTGGTGTAGTTTTTTGTGTGTAAGAGGTTGGCGTTCGAGTTTTGGAAGTTGCAACCCTTCTACTAGTATGTGTTGAATGAAAGCACAAAAGTTTATGAAACTAAGGAAAACATGTTGAATTGACAATTGTACGAAGTAATCACTTCTAATCTGCTACAACATTCTGCACAATCATCACGTAAACTTAAGGTTGAGTATGATCGAATCAAATTACAGCCAAAGCTATTGTCTGAGACCCCATAAAGGAAAAACCTACTTCGTTCAACAATACTACAAAAGCCACCTATCCTAAGCCCAGTGGAATTAGTGTCCGAGGGATTTTTTATGTGCTATTAAAGGAGAGTAGAATGCTTAAATAAAGCTGCAACATTTCAGGGGTAAATGTTTTTATGGTAATGGGTAACAGTTACATAAGACTGCATTTACCATTATGCGAAAGCCATCTCATTTCCTGATAGAAGGGAGTTGAATAAAGGTTACACAGTCATTATACATGAACAAAAGGTTTTGGATATATTGCGCTTCACACACAGTTTAATGGCCTTTTGTTAATCCATAATTTTACAATATATAGTTTGAAAAAAAGGTTAGAATTGCTCATGCAGCCAGAGTAAAGAACTGAAAAAGTCTAGAGATCCCATTAAGTATCCTGCCAAATTGAATATATTTATTTTCTTTCGTTTATAGATAAGCACAAAATTTGTGGAATAAATCAACATCTACAGTTTTTGTTCCATGCCTTGAAACTTAGCATTGATGTGGTACGATTTTATTTAAAATAAACATTATATGCTCTAGTATCAGATGGCTGTTGCTTTGGGATATTCGTTACAATGCAGTTATCTTTCTTCCCCTGCTCTCTGTTAAGTTTTTAATCATCTCTCTCTCTCTCTCTCTCTCTCTCTCTCTCTCTCTCTCTCTCTCCAGGTCCTTCAATTCCCCCCTCCCCCCTATCCCTTACTTTAGAGTTTTTCTAGATGAAGACATGGAGATTCGATGAGAGATGTGCCTGGCCAACTGGTTTTGTATTGTCAATTCCATCTGTTCAGGACATGAGTATGAGATATGTTTGTAATATGAATACTTTGATATGATAGTTCCTTCCTGCAATTTTATGATAAATAGGAGGATAGTAGGGTGTGGGGATGAGTGGAGGAAACTTCTAGTATAATTCTTTTGATGCTTTGCATATGTCCAGTCAATTTAACTGCTTTCTTCTAACCAATGTGTCTATGTGTTTGCTTGCAGCTTGCTTTGACCATTGTTTATATAGCAGCAGGAGTTTTTGCTGCTGGTTGGATTGGTAAGCATCAGATATGTCAGCAAATTACTTCTTTATAATTTCTTTTATCTTCCTCTGCATAATTATGATGTTTGATCTGTTACCTATAATAGAGGTCTCATGCTGGATTCTAACTGGAGAGCGCCAGACGGCTGTCATCAGGTCAAACTATGTTCAAGTGTTGCTTAATCAGGACATGAGCTTTTTTGACACATACGGGAACAATGGGGACATTGTCAGCCAAGTATTGAGTGATGTGCTGCTCATCCAGTCTGCTCTTAGTGAAAAGGTATCAACACGAATTGTTCTTTAGTTTCTAATTCTTCAAACATCATTTGTAACATGAGTGAATTTTAATGATGTAGGTTGGAAACTATATACATAACATGGCAACATTTTTCGGTGGTCTTGTCATTGGATTTGTGAACTGCTGGCAAATTGCCCTGATAACGTTAGCAACTGGTCCTTTTATTGTTGCTGCTGGAGGTATCTCAAATGTATTTCTTCATAGGCTAGCAGAGAGTATTCAAGATGCATATGCAGAAGCTGCTAGTGTTGCTGAACAGGTTTGTTGATTCCCTTGTTTATTTTCACTTAGAAGGCTGACCCCCAAAGAACCCCCTCCCTCCTTCCCCCATGAAGAAAGGTTCCTTTTCTCTTAGAAAAGAAGATAAGAAAACCTGTTGTGCTAGTGAAATGCTATATCTAAGTTTAATCTGTTTGATTTAATTGTTTCTTTTAATTTGCTGATGTTGGACTCTGTCAAAAAACTCTCTTTGTGATATAAGAGGAAGTTGTCGTTTTGAAACTACCAAGCTTTACATTGTACGCTGTCCACTTTTCATTTTTTCCATGCATGTTGAGTGTTCCCACCTCATGCACCCAACAGCATTTTTGGACTTTTGTTGCATGCCATGTCTCACTGTACGCATTCATTGTCCTGGCTTCATAAGATTGGCCCATATTTTGCAAAATAAGTACTTCCCACGATACTCCATGATACTGAATGATGATGTATCCTAATTGTGCAGGCGGTTTCATATATTCGTACCTTATATGCATTCACTAATGAAACTCTGGCAAAGTATTCTTATGCAACCTCATTACAAGCAACTCTGAGATATGGTATTTTGATTAGTCTTGTGCAAGGACTTGGGCTTGGGTTTACATATGGGCTTGCAATATGTTCTTGTGCATTGCAACTGTGGGTTGGAAGATTTTTGGTGACACGAAATAAAGTTCATGGTGGTGAAGTAATAACAGCCCTGTTTGCTATAATTTTGAGTGGCCTGTAAGTGTCTTGTTCTTCTCTGACAATAGTGTTTGATTTATGTGTTCTTATTTCCCGTGTTGTATCTTGTAGTGGGCTGAACCAAGCAGCAACAAATTTTTATTCTTTTGACCAAGGTCGGATTGCTGCCTATAGACTTTATGAGATGATAAGCCTGTCATCTTCTACAGTTAATCAAGATGGAAATACTTTAGTTTCTGTGCAAGGAAATATTGAGTTTCGCAATGTGTATTTTAGCTACCTGTCACGTCCGGAGATCCCAATCTTGAGTGGATTTTACCTTACCGTGCCAGCTAAAAAAGCTGTGGCACTTGTTGGTAGAAATGGTTCTGGAAAGAGCAGTATTATCCCTCTCATGGAACGCTTTTACGATCCCACTTTAGGTACTTCCTTGAGTCTCTTGTTCATTATTCCAAAGTTTCAGTGTATTTACCATTTTATATTCATGCATATTCCATCTTTTCGCCATGCAGGAGAAGTTCTTTTAGATGGAGAAAATATTAAAAATCTGAAACTTGAATGGCTCAGAAGCCTAATAGGATTAGTCACCCAGGAACCTGCTTTGCTCAGTTTGAGTATAAAAGATAATATTGCTTATGGACGAGAAGCTACTTTTGATCAGATTGAAGAGGCTGCCAAAATAGCGCACGCACATACTTTTATCAGCTCACTTGAGAGAGGCTATGATACACAGGTACCTTTAACAAGAAATAATTGTTTTACTATTTGTTGTCTTTGGTCAATTTTTTGATTGATTAGTTCTTTTGCATTTAAGGTGGGTAGAGCCGGTATATCATTGACAGAAGAGCAAAAAATAAAACTTTCTATTGCTAGAGCAGTGCTTTTAAATCCAACGATTCTTCTTCTAGATGAAGTTACTGGTGGTCTTGACTTTGAAGCTGAGAGAACTGTGCAGGAGGCTTTAGATCTCCTCATGTTGGGACGGTCAACCATCATAATAGCTCGGCGTCTCAGCCTTATTAGGAATGCTGACTACATAGCCGTTATGGAGGAAGGTCAACTTGTTGAAATGGGTACACATGATGAGCTGCTAAACTTAGATGGCCTATATGCTGAGCTTCTTAAATGTGAAGAAGCTGCTAAACTGCCTAGGAGGTATAATCCATTAGCCATAATATGACTTCCTTTTGCTGTGAAAATGTATTATTATGCTACATAATAATTTTACTGCATATGTTTCTCTAGAATGCCAGCAAGAAGCTACATGGAAACTTTTCAAATTGAGGACTCTTCTGCCAGTCACAGTGTCCAAGAACCATCTTCTCCCAAAATGATGAAATCACCCTCCCTTCAGAGAGTACAGGGTGTAGTACGGCATCCAGATAGCAACTTTAACTCTCAAGAATCACCCAAAATTCGAAGCCCACCGCCAGAGAATATGATGGAAAATGGTCTCCCCTTGGATGCAGCTGACAAGGAACCGTCAATAAAAAGACAGGATAGTTTTGAAAAGAGACTACCAGAATTGCCTAAGATTGACGTCCAGTCTGTGAATCGAGAAAAGTCAGATGGGTCAGATCCTGAATCGCCAGTATCACCGCTTTTGACATCAGATCCTAAAAATGAGCGCTCCCACTCTCAGACTTTTAGTAGGCCCCATAGCCATTCTGATGACATCCCTACTAAATTCAAGAATACCAAGGATACAAAACATCAGGAACCTCCTTCCTTTTGGAGATTGGCTGAACTTAGCTTTGCAGAGTGGCTTTATGCTGTGTTAGGAAGCATTGGTGCTGCCATTTTTGGTTCTTTCAACCCACTTCTAGCTTATGTCATTGCATTGATTGTGACCGCATATTATAGACCCGGACATCATCACTTGCAGGAGGATGTAAACAAGTGGTGCTTGATCATTGCCTGCATGGGTATAGTGACTGTTGTTGCGAATTTTTTGCAGCATTTCTATTTTGGTATTATGGGTGAAAAGATGACTGAACGAGTCCGAAGAATGATGTTCTCAGGTAAATGATCTCTAGTCTTGTTTTTAGGTGATAAAAAGAACATAACAAGATTTTTTTTGGTATGAATTTGACCTTATCTATACCTTTGTAACAGCTATGCTTCGCAATGAAGTTGGTTGGTTCGATGAAGAAGAGAACAGTGCTGACACATTGTCAATGCGGTTGGCAAATGATGCTACATTTGTCCGAGCAGCATTTAGTAACCGACTTTCAATATTTATACAGGATTTTTCTGCTGTTATCGTGGCGGTTGTCATCGGAATGTTACTTGAATGGCGATTGGCTCTTGTGGCTTTGGCAACTTTGCCAATTCTCATGGTTTCTGCAATAGCGCAGGTATATGTATATTCTGTTCTGTTTTTCGACTTAATAATACTTGACTGATTTTTTCATTTTCTTGACTTTATTTTTGAGTTTCTCAATGAATTTAATGTTTGGAGCTTTGGATTGTTATTCTCTTAGCCAAATTAATTAGCTACATGTTTAATAAAAAACTGAATAATATATGGTTGTTTTACTTTAAAGTCTTTTATGATATCTACACATTCACAATATAGATTGCATGATTGTCTTACTCTGAAGAATCTTTTTAGTGTCTTCTTTTATCATTTATTCATTCAATTTCATCCCTACTTATTTCTTCCTTACAAGTTTAAGCTGGAAATCGAAAGATGCCTAGTATTTTTTGCTATCCACAATTTTGATAAACGAAGATTTCTTATATGCTAGTTTTGTTTGAACAAATATTGAATGTGGGCAATCAAAATATTGCAGAAATTGTGGCTTGCTGGATTTTCACGGGGCATCCAGGAGATGCACAGAAATGCATCATTGGTCCTCGAGGATGCTGTTAGAAATATTTACACTGTTGTAGCATTCTGTGCCGGTAACAAAGTCATGGAGCTCTATAGATTGCAATTAAAGAAGATATTCAAAAAGAGTTTCCTACACGGAATGGCCATTGGTTTCGCGTTTGGCTTTTCACAATTTCTTCTTTTTGCCTGTAATGCCCTTCTTCTGTGGTACACGGCATATGCTGTTCATAAAAAGTACACCGATCTTCATACAGCTATGAAGGAGTACATGGTTTTCTCATTCGCAACGTTTGCACTAGTCGAGCCTTTTGGATTAGCCCCATACATTCTTAAACGGCGAAAATCTCTCATTTCGGTTTTCGAAATTATCGACAGAGAGCCCAAGATCGATCCCGATGATAGCACCGCCCTGAAGCCACCCAATGTGTATGGAAGCTTAGAGTTGAAGAACGTCGATTTCTGCTATCCAACTCGCCCAGAAATGTTGGTGTTGAGCAATTTCACTCTCAAAGTCAACGGAGGTCAAACTGTCGCTGTGGTAGGAGTATCGGGTTCTGGAAAGAGCTCAATAATATCGTTAATCGAGAGGTTCTACGATCCTGTCGCCGGTCAAGTCCTATTAGATGGACGAGATTTGAAGCTTTATAACCTGAGGTGGTTAAGGAGCCATCTAGGCCTCGTTCAGCAAGAGCCGATCATATTCCCGACCACCATAAGAGAAAACATAATCTACGCCAGGCACAACGCCAGCGAGGCGGAGATGAAAGAGGCAGCGAGAATAGCAAACGCCCACCACTTCATCAGCAGCCTGCCACACGGATACGACACGCTCGTCGGAATGCGGGGCGTGGACCTGACACCTGGACAGAAGCAACGAATCGCGATCGCTCGGGTGGTGCTGAAGAACGCGCCCATCCTGTTGCTCGACGAGGCTAGCTCAGCCATCGAGTCCGAGTCGAGTAGAGTGGTGCAAGAAGCGCTCGACACGTTGATAATGGGAAACAAAACGACGATCCTGATCGCTCATAGAGCGGCCATGATGAGGCACGTCGACAACATAGTGGTTCTAAACGGAGGCCGAATTGTGGAGGAAGGGACCCACGATTCTCTGATGGCGAAGAATGGACTTTACGTCAGGCTTATGCAACCCCACTTTGGGAAGGGTTTGCGACAACATCGACTTGTTTAGCGTGGATTTCGACATTCGGGTCCTAGTTTAGTTCCTTTGTATAGGGTCGACCTATTTCTCATTTTTACTTACCGGGAAGTGTTGATATTTTGTCGGGAATTATGAACACTTTCCAGAGCGGCAAGTGCAGACAAGATCGATGACAGGCGTTTAGAAATTTTCGGATTGGTTAGGGTTAGGATTTGGCGGTTGGGTGGTCTTCATCAATGACACGGGTAGATGCTTATTCTTTTAGGAGGCACGGTAGATTATTTGCTCATTAATCAGAAATTCGGGTTGAAAAAAAGGGATAATCTTTAGTCCTAATGAGGTGTGCTGCTTTGCATTTTGCTATATTTATTTTATTCTGGGTTTATTGTGAATATTGATACTCTGACTATAGCTTGGAAGATGAATGTGTTTGATAGTGTACATTCTTAGTTACTTACATTTGTGAAAATGAAGTTTATGAAGAGGAAGAAGTGGTGGAGGCAATTGTTGTAATCTATGTACATAACCACGTTGATAATTTATAGGCTTTTTCACTTGCATCCTGGCTTAACACATTGTAATGTCCAAAAAAATGTGCATTTCTGTGCTTTCTTTTTCCTGCCACAAGAAAGGGCGGGTTTTTCAATTATTCACAAGTGGTTGAAAATTTTGTTCAACAAGTAGATGGTTGCACTTTTCATGGTTCGGGGCATGTAAAATAAAGGGCGGGTTTTTGTGCTACTACTTTGGCTCGGCAAATCAGTCAATTTGTGTTTAAAATTTAATATTTTTATCTGTTTGGTATTATTTTTCAAGTAGCTGTCTTGATAAGTTGCTTTCACAACATATTTTAGCTTTGAATAATACATTATAGTCGTTCATATTATTTAATTAGGAACTGTCTTATTTGTGTTTTTTTTTTTTCAAAATTAACTTTGCTGCTTACAGGAAAAGTTTAAAAATTAAGCTTACAGGAAAGCACAGTCAAACTAGTTACCACCTGTTGTTCCATTAAAACAAACTCGTGTATGTCCTTGTCAGTAGGTATGAATCTGGCTCTTAACATTCTGCAACTGCATAGTTTGGTCCTTGGAAAACAAAATCCTAACCATTTCACGAAACATTGTTCTTACTTCCGACAGCTAATAGAAACTTCAACATGTTAGAATTAAATGGGTCCTAATTACTTGCTATCCAATCTGAAAACCCATATAATCGGTATATTTTTCTGAATAGAAATGCATTTGTTTTCGATAGTAATGTGTCATGGTCTGAGAATGATAATTAGAATGTTAAAATTAATAGTTAAATGAAGCTATTATTCTCTGTAACTGAAAACATTTTCACCACCTAGTCTCTAGTTCTAGAAGGCAGATTGTTTAGTGAATTAGTAGAGGAAGAAAATATGAACGGTTAGGCTATTTTGTCTTGTAGCACAGCCATGCACTTCAGTTAGCAGAATCTACTATAAGGAAGAAACAGTTGTAATACTCAATTCATCAGTGAAATTACAATCAGATTATCTCTATCTCTTCATATAATTATCAACGTAGACCAATAAAACAAGAGAATAAAAGGTTGAAAAAGGGGCGAAAACGCGAAATTTGTGCTTCGTATTAGCCTCTCTCGCTGCTGCTAATCAATGTGTAGAATATAGCTGCCATAAGTATGACAGGTGAGAAAATGAACATATGAATTATTCAGTTGGGAAAATGAACATACGAAAAACAAGACATGTTTATTTTCACATTCTGATTATTTGACCGACCATCTTAGGCCTTGAGTTGTTTATTTGCATTTTCATGAACTTACGATGACAACAACAGAGTCGGACAGTAAAGAGTTCTATTGAACACGAAAAACCAGCGGTGGATATTTATATATAACCATTTACGAGAATGGAATATAACAGAGCAAGATCATGACGAGCGATGAATTCAAATGTGTAATAAGCTTTTCCATCCACATCATACACCAAAAGCAACAAAAAAAAAAAGAGAGGATACAGTAAAGTCAATTGCAAGAGCTATTATACTGAAACATAGAAAATGAGAGAATCAAACTTCAGATGCCAGCAAGCTGAGAATAGTAAATGATAAACATTAGTGGCTTGTAACATCTAGAGCCATAAAAGAAAAAAAAGAATATAGGCTAAATGCATCAAGACCTCCTTGAACTTGGAAACTTTTGTTAGGTACCACCTTGAACTTTATAAATTTCTAATTAACCCATTGAACTTGAAAAAATGGGACCGGTTTGCCCCCTTAGACCACTTCCAATGATTCTCCATTTTGGGGAAATCCGGGAATGAATATGGGAAATGGTTAAGTCCAACCATTCCCCATATAGTATATCCCCAAAATGGGGTTCCCTATATATGGTCCATTTTGGGGAATGATTATTATATTAATTTTTTTTTAGTTTTGATTTAATTTAATGTGTTTAATGTTTTTTTCGTTATTGGGAATAGATTTGATGTACATAAATTAATATAATAATAAAATATTATTACTTTATTGGAATCTGAAATGGGGAATTGAAAATGAGGAAGATTGTTGGAGCAAAAACACTGTATATCCTGCAAAATGAGGTTTGGGGAATGGAAAATGGGGAAAATGGTTGGACATGCTCTTAATGGCACATGTCACAGATGGTATTTTCCTGTTTTTTTCCAAACCAACCGAAAGTTGATACATGGAGTTGAGGGAAAACTGGTGCACTTTTACCAAGTTCAAGGGATTAACTAAAACATATGAAAGTTCAAGGTGGCATATAACAAAAGTTTCCAAGTTCACGGGGTTAACTAAAATATTTGAAAGTTTAGGTTGACATCTAACAAAAGTTGCCTAAGTTGAGAGTTCTTAATGCAGTGACTGACAGGAAACCTTTTTGTTTTCTGTAGCAATTGAAACATATCAAGGATGTTTTCTTAGGGAACCAGGTTCATTATTTAAGGAACAAAAACACTTCATAATTTATGTTGGAAATTTGGAGGATAAAACATTGGAAATGATTTGTAACAATGAACGAACTATATCTAACGTACCATTTTATTAAATAATACAACACAGAGCCTTTATATAGGCATTCAAAATTACCTGAACAAGACCCACTATTTTCACAAACACTTAATACAATAAAAAACTTCAATAATTCAACTAATAAAAATCTAATTTTAATTAAAACTAAAGATAACTATAAATAATGACATTATTGGAATTTTGTGGGCATTAATATAACAATTGACAATATGCTTCTATATATACCAAAACAGGCAAATAAAAAGCATGTCGAACAATAATGCTTACAATATGAAGAAGAAACCCAAGGGGCAATCACACTCACTGCAATTAATTTGCGTCTCCCTTATATAACTGCAAATTCATATCAAATAATATTATTAATTTGGAGTTAACTCTTATCTGACACCTCTGCAGCTAGTGGTTGCACACACGGTTGAATGTCTTCATCATTCTCTCATTCTTGAGACGACTTGAATGCCGACAGTTTATCAGCACATGGATGTGGCATGTTATTTTTGTAAGAAAACAGGTCTCTGATGTTGTAAAAAGGGATACATATTATTTATCAACTGATAACTTAGTAAAATATCACTGGGCGCGTATCAATCAAGCGTTTGAGATCTAGACAGAATAGGTCACCTCATTGCATAGAAGAGACTAAGTCAGTCTTTTCATAGCCTAAAGATAAACTGGGCGGTTGGTCAACCGACTAGAGGAAGCCTCCTAGACGGCCTGCATTTGTTAAGGAATAGAATCCAACATAGATTCTATCTCC
>CATIWQ010468657.1:0-40797 GCA_949673415.1 Euphorbia schlechtendalii | reverse complement strand
TCCATGTCGCGACCGCGATATGTGATTCGCGACCGTGAACCTTTGATTGGCAGACTTCTATTTCTGAAGTGAACAGGTCACGACTGCGAGGTATTTTCGCGACCATGAATTGAGTTTTCTTCAGAAATCTCCTTGTAACTTCACCGATCTTTGACAGCTTCGATTCTAAGCCAAATCTTTAAGTTCCACGTATCTTTTTGCACCTTTTTCACTTTTTTTTCATTGAATTCCACTTTAGCTCATTTTACTCCCAAGATTTACCTAGTATCTGCATTTGCATAAAAAAACAACTACATATCACGTGAAATCTTTTATATGAAGTATAAAAATGACATAAACTATAGTGTTTATTGTGTAAAATTATAATAATAATAATAAGTGGAATTATACACTTATCGAATAACTTCAAAAAGATACTTAAGGAGGCTACAGTTTGTTACCTTCCCTGCTGCAATTCGTAGTTACGCTATCGTAAAACAAGCATGATAATCATTTTCCATTTAGGAAGCCTCACCTCAAATTTGTGCTGAGTAGAGTGTCATGCAAAAAGCATGTCTTGTGATATAGAAAGCAATATCATCGTGTCTTCGTTCCAAATATGATAAATTTGTAAATTTTAGATTAGAGAGATCAAATCTTATTAGTGACTGCATAACCAACATATTAACAAAGGCACAGAAAAATCCAAATGTTCTTCTGAAAGTTATTAACTCCTTACCATCCTCAAAATATCCCAGTTATATGATGATATAAGAAAGTATTGTTCGTCAGACAGAGCTGGGAAGAACATATTTCCCAGGCATCACTGCAATAAAATTGTCTACTCTCTTATCAATTTCCATGTAAAAGATTCAGTTATCAGTTGATTAAATCATTAAAAGAAATATTACTTATCAACTAGATTCATGTTTTAGAAAGAAAACAATAACGGTTGTTCAAGAAATGTCAATGTGCTTAGCCTCCTGATTATAGAATTGCAGATACGTTTATATGTTCACAGTGCCACTTCTAGAGATGGCAACAGATCCCGGACCCGGTCCGGACCCGTAGATCCAGATCCCTTTTTTAGGATGTGAAACCTAATTTTTTAGATCCGTCGGATCCGGGTTGGATCCGGGTCCAAGAAAACGGATCTGGATCTGGTACCGGATTTTAGAATAGGACCCAGATCCGTACATATATATAATATAAATTAAAAACCCTAATATTTAGCTCCTTCTCCATTTGTTCTGCCTCTCTAGCTAACCCAACATCTCTGCCTATTCCGCCTCTTCCATCTGAACAATCTCATACTCAACCTCTTTTTTCTCAATTCCCCTCTAAAATTCCCTTCATCGCACTCTCTTCTCACTCAATCTGCTTCATCATTGGTTTTTTCCTCTGGTTTGTTGTTTCGATTCGGCTCGATAGTTCGTTTCTTTCTTGGAAGGACCAAATCATGGATCTAACTCGCGGCTGATTTTATTGGGTTTTCTTACACTGGGGTTAAGATCACTCTTTGATTTATTGATTTTGTTTTGGAATTCCTGATCGAAAGAAGCTGAGATTGGTGGGTCTTGCATTTATTTGTGTTACATGTGGGGAATTCTCGAATTTTGGGTAATTAGCTTGTACAACTACTGGTTTTTGCTATCAATCTCCTCTCTGTGTTGGGTATGCTTAATTGTTTAATTGCTCATTGATTTTTCATTCTTTGTTTAGTTGCTCATTGATTTTTCCCGAGAATGAATATCTAGAGACAATCTAATGAATTATCATCAAAAGCATGTCTGGAGCTGATAAAAAAAAGCAGCAGCATGGGATGAGATTAGATTTGATGTAGGGATGAGATTAGATTTAGATTAGATTTTGGATCTGTTTTGGACCCGGATTCGTTGGATCTGGATCTGTATACAAAAATTACAGATCCAACGGATCCGGATCTAGTATGTATAAACGGATCCGGATCGGGTCCAAGCTGGATCCGGTCCGGATCTGGCCCGTTGCCATCCCTAGCCACTTCTTACATTCTACCAATATTCACAAATGAGCAAAATCAAGAAATTAATTGAAAAGTAACTAAAATGAAAGGGAAATCTCCCACTGAAAATAAACATACCAGCTGACTTGATGAACTTATGAAAATACCATGACTAACACAGATTTGACTTGTAATTGCGACTAAATTTCTTTCTTAATTCAAATCGATCGAATTACTTTATACACTCATGAATGTGGAAGAGCGCTAATGTATTTTTACTTGTACATAAACCTTTATATTGCATTACTACAATTATTCTGAAAAAAAACTCAAAATCAGAAACCATTTTCCGTATCTCAGTGTCAAGTTACACATTCATATCTATTCAAATGAAAGTGAAACAATAGAGAAAACAAGAAAGAATAAGAAAATGAAGATTGGAAAGGATTCATAAAGGCATTAGACGATAAGAATAAAACAAAATAATTATGTAGTACAGAATCAGACACCAGGAAATTCCAAAAACAACTTGAGTTTCGGTTTTCAAAAATGAAACAAGGAAACATAAGTGTCTTATAGATTTTGTGCTACATAGCAAAAATAAGCAGTAATAAAGAGCAAGAACCTAACAAAAAAATCATTGTGCAAAAGATAGCAAACAACTAGTAACAAAATTGCAAAGGAAAAATCAATGTTAGAAAAGTAACTCAAAGTTTGCAGACACATAAATCAAAGCATGACTTGAAATGGTGAAAATTAAGGGAGGTGGTGATACATTAGGCCTTCCATAAACCCTGTAAAAGTCCAAGAGCTAGATTTCTCAGTGGATAGAATATGATGATAATAGATGAAAAATTACCAAAACTTGATAAAACTCTTTAAGGAAAACTATCAATCAAAAGCTTCAAATAACAAGATGACTTTGTACACTTGTGCTTTCCTAAACTTACAACAAAAAAATATCTTAAATGGTAGATATATACAAGAAATTTACCAAAAAATCATGTTTATAAGAAATAATAAGAGCATAAAGAACAATATTGTTAAGCAAAACGAATTGCAAGAAAGAGTAGAACCTTACAAAAGAAACAAAAGGACAGTAGAGCAGTAAAAGTTGAGAATCATACTGTAAATCATTAAGGATGTAAAACATGACAGAGCTATTGTTATCATCGTTTGCAAGTTATATACAGTTTATTATGCTCAGAATTCACTCAAGAAAACAAGACTGCCTTGTTTGCCATGTCCATTTCAGCGAAATTTAAAGGCCTCTTTCCACTTTCTATCTTGGATTTTTCCATTGCTTCAGCTTAAAAGCCGGGAAAACAGAAGTTCTTTGAAAATGTTGATCCATTCAATATAAAAAAGAGTGACAAACATCAAAGATTGTATTATAAAAGAACAAACAGTGCCAACTAAAGCAGTAATACTTGACATGGTAACAAACTTCAAAAGCTGAAACAATAACACAATAAACTTCAAGATTAAAATCAAGTAAATCATCGCTACTACTAATTTGAGGTAGATGAAACGAAAATAGCAAATAACAATGGGCGAATGTTTCAACGTGTCGAGATTTTAAGGCTTTGATTGGGAGCAGGTTTTGTTAGAATTATAAAAGAAAAGGAATAGATGAAATATGATAGAAACATAAAGGAATGGTTAATATTGTGTTTGGGAAGAAAGATACGTTTATAAAGTATAGTTTATATTTAAACTATTTAAATATCGTTCAATTTAAGTATCATACATAACAGATTAAAATAATATGGTTAAAATTGTAATTTTACATCCCCAACCCTTCAAAACACCTCAATTTGGGAAAAGAAAACTATGGGCTCGTTTGTTTCCAAGAAAATATTTTTTGAATTTTCCTGTGTTTATTTGATTTGGAAAATACGTCAAATGAAAATATTGTGTAAGTCAACATGAAAATGTTTTGTAAATAATGGAAAATGTTTTCCGAAAAAAAAATAGGAAATCATTTTCCCTTACTTTCCTACTTCACCTCCTCCACTATTACCACCTTCACTTCTTCCTCCCACACCAACATATCCATCACTATATCCATCCCGCTATCGTCACCATCACCACCACCACCTCCACCCCGGACACCGTCACTTCCTTTACTTTCAACACTACCATTTCTTCCACGCATACCTACACATCCATCACTTCCTCTATCGTATTATCTCCATCACAACCACCACCACTACCACCACCTCCTTTCTTCGCCGCCATCACCATCACTCCCTCCACCAGCACATTCACTTCGTCCTCAAATACCGCTTCATCATCACCATTACCTCATCTACCCTGCTACCATCACCACTTCCTCTATCTATATTACCATCACTTCCTCCACCCCTCCATCACCACTATCTCTACCATCTCCATCAAATTCATCTCTTCCATCTACAATTATTTTTATATAAAAATGTAATTCATACTTAATATAATATAATTTATATATAATAATTATTTCTATATTTCATATATTTTAATATATATATATATATATATATATATATATATATATATATATTAAACTAGGATTTTGTACAATTATATTTATGAATGAAAAATATTTTTCAAAATTATAAACAAATATCAAAACACATTTTACAATAATATAACCATACATAGAAAAATATTTCATTTTACTGCATAATATTTTCCCTTACACAACATTTTCACTTTGCACATTATTTTACTTTAAACAAACAGCACCTGTAAATGAGAAAAAAATCTCAAAAATCATCTTTTACCATCCAAACCTTTATGTTATCCCATTGCCATCATTTACCATCTCAACTAAAACTCCCCCCAAACAAAACCAAAATTAACCAAATAAAATTTCCAACAAGGAGGAGAATAACTAGCACAAGTACTTATAATTTCAACAACTTCATTTCATATTCAAATCTGAAACTACATTCACATCTGAATGATTAGACCTTCATCAAGGTGTCCAATCAATAATCAGCATAAAGGGAATCAAATCTAATTGGAACAAACCAAGAATAAGCATGAAATCGAATCAACCACCAAAGCCATAAAGAGTGCGACCCTGCCTCTTGAGAGCATAAACAACATCCATGGCCGTAACAGTCTTTCTGCGAGCATGCTCAGTGTAAGTAACAGCATCGCGAATTACATTCTCAAGGAAGATTTTAAGAACACCTCTAGTCTCCTCATAAATCAGACCGCTTATACGCTTGACACCTCCTCTACGAGCGAGCCTGCGAATGGCAGGCTTGGTGATACCTTGAATGTTATCCCTCAACACTTTTCTGTGCCTCTTGGCTCCTCCCTTTCCAAGCCCTTTCCCTCCCTTTCCTCTTCCCGACATCTTTGCTAATCTTTCAAAATCTGAAATTAGAGAGAAAAAAGAGAGAAGAACAATTTGATATGCTGAATTCACCGTTAGGGTTTTTATACAGAGGTGGTTTTTCAAAATTTTGATTTCAATTTGAGGCGCTGGAATTGAAATTGAGCGGCGCGAGCCGAACCATTTAGATTGGTGTGTTGATGCCCGTTGGATTCAATTCTATCAACGGCATAAAAGCTCGATCTGTGTAACTTAAATCAGATTTACAATCACCGTTGATTGAGGATCCGGATTGACAAAGTGGCCTACAGAAATATACAAGGAAAAATGCATATTCAATTCTTTCATAATTGAATGCTAGTAGGAGTACTCTACTATTAATAATTAATATAAGAAAATAAATAAAAGAATAAAATTTAACAATACTGTACGTTTGATTAATTAAAATAATATAAATTATGAACGATACTTCCTCAATTTTAAAATAACTGTAATTTTATGACTTTTAAAAAATTTTAAAATAATTGTTGTTTCAGGATATCAATGCATCTTTTTAAAATATTTATTCATATTATCTTTATTTAATGCACATTGAAAATGATAAAAGAAATAAACTATCTAATTAATTTTTTAATTCACAAAAATTATATGGATAAATTAGTATTTGTGGGATAATTATTTTGAATTAGAGAGAGAAAAATATAATACTAATAACAATGGTTTCATTGACATTGTTTCCTTAAATTAATTCAAAAAAAAGAACCTAGGCATGTTCATTGGACATGGTACGATGAGCCAACTCTTATGATTGAATTTGGATAATCATTTTTTTCTAATCTCAGTCTGAGCATGTTAAAATTTGAAGTTTCATGAACTGGATTTGATTTTTATGTAAATACCCAAACTCAACTCGAACTCTACTTGATCTCATAAGTTCGGTATGTTAGTATTTTAATGTAATTGATTGACTGTTTTGAACAATGCGATCTTGACGTTTCGTTGAACAAGTTAGGAGAGTACGGAGTGCACAATTGTTCGAATGCGGTTACGATTTGGGCGTCCTGGGGCAGCGCCCCGGGCTGGGGTTGAGCTGCCAGGTCAGCTCGAATATTTTTTATCCCTGAACAAACGCATCCTTTGGAAAATTCATCAGAAAAATTAATTTTTTGACCAAAACAGTGTGTCAATTGGACACAACTGAAACCCGAAAAAACATATCCTTTATACATGGCAGCTACTCAAAAACAACATGTCTATTGACATTTTGGTTATTTACTTCATAAAAAACGAAACTGGTCATTAGACAGAAAAATTTGGTTGTATTTTTCACAGCAAATATCAAATTATAGTTCTTAACATATTTTCTGTTTTTATCCGATTGAAAGTTTGGTGAACTGATCAAATAAATTTTAATCTGAAAGTGTTATTCGCGACTTCAGAATTATCCAGGAAATTCCACAAATTCCAACACGGTATAGATCCGACCTAAACCTGAGTTCTAAATTATGGGATTAAGCAAGACTTGGACTAGTGTTTATGGTCAAAAGCCCGACCAAGCTGGGTTGGAACTCTCCTCAGCCTGCCCAATGAACAAGTCAGTTAAAAACCAGCGATGGAACTTGACAAAATTTTTTATTGAACTATGAATTAGGAAAAGTGGGTATTGCACATGCTGTAATCTACAGATCAATTTTTTTTATTAAGAATTGGTCTTTTTCATTTTTTATTGGACATTGCTCTCTTCAACTTTCAATAATCCCCTTAACCCGACTGAAAAATGTTACAAACTTGAGCTCCGGTTGAATACCATTGCAGATTCTTGTATAATGAAAACACTAATTCTAGCTATTCTATAGTTTGAAATCATCCAATCATTGCCGAGATTTTAACAATATAGCTACTTTATTTTGTCAAATGAAGTTGAAACACATCTAAATGTCTAATCTACACTTTCCTAAATAGTTTAGTTATAAGAAAGATGTAGAAACCGGAAGAAACCAAAGTGCAGGATGAATCTATTCAGAATGCATTTTAAATTTTTTTAGAAGATTGTACAAAACAAAAATTCTAAACCTTTTTTCTGTACGGTCGTAAAATTGATAGACAATTCACGGTTTCTGCCAAGCTAAAACATGAAGACTTTAAGATCTATTGCGTTTCTCTGCCTTAAAAATGTTATATCCTGGCAAAGGACATTATCTAGTTGCAAAATCCGTGTTTTGATTCAGCCAATACTTGTACAAAAATTCAGTATATTTGGACATCCTTTTATGCAAATTTTCATGTAGACATGTAAAATACAAATCAAAATGCTAACGTCAACGTTTACACGGGGTTCTTAGTAAAATGTTCTTGAAATATACTACAAAGCTTACAAAACAAAGATAGAATTATAGTAGATGAAAAAATGATACAGATTTGATGCATTATTCAAAAAGGTTTTTTATTATTATATTTTAAAGAAAAGGGAAATATTTCATAAATACTGAATTATGAAGTATATTTTGATTGTTTCGTGAGCAAAAAAAATCACATACATCAAATAAAACATGTTATCATATTTGAAGAAACAAAATCTCACCGTATTGGGAAATAAAACAAAATTTACCACAAAAGCATGATGACAAACATAAATAACAAAAATAAAAATAAACAATCCAATCTATAATTCCTTAATCAACAACTAAACATTTTTTTTATAGTTTTGAGTTACAACTCAAGTGGCCTAGTATGAGGCAACTTGGGGATTTGATTATGCAAATTCAGAAACTTGACCACTTCTTCCATTGATGGTCTCCCATAAATATTAACCATACTGCAACACAATCCAATTTCCAAAACCCTAACAGCTTCTTCCTTATCTACACAACATTTCAACCTCTCATCCACCATTTTCACTATCTCTCCTCTCTCATGCATTTCCCAACCATATCTCATCAAACCCGTCATATCTTCTTCTTCATCATCTCTGTTCCCTGAAACAATTTCCAATACCAAAACCCCAAACATAAACACATCACGTTTCTTTCCAACGTCAGAACCCTCATTTGACATCAAGAAACCATAATCACCCAAAATGGCTTTGCTGTTAGCATCAAAGAACACGCTGCTACTTCTGATATTGTTATGTGGGATATCTCTCGAGTGAAGAAAGCGGATTGCCTCAGCTATCTGTTTCACAACTTCTAATCTTAAACTCCATGGAAGAACCCCAAACCCACCAAGCCATTTATCAACACTGCCACTAGAGAAATAATCATATACTATAATCATCTCTCTTTTCTCGAAACACCATCCTCGAATTGAAGCTAATTTCGGGCTTTTCACTCTAGTTAGAGCAGAAATTCTGCTTAGAATTTGCTTCTGAGAATTCGTTACCTCGGGTTTAATGCTCGCAAGTCGCTTGAACGAAACATGAATTTGATGGGGCAGATTTGCTTTGTAAAGAATCCAATTTGAGCCCTTACCCAGTTCTTGTTCTTTGCTGAAACCTCTTGTAGCTCTGTGAATTTCCTCAAAACTGAATTGACGGGGTCTGTTTGGTAATACTGGTCTCTGTTTAGGCGACGCTAAAGCTTGCGCCTTTTGAGTCTGTTTACTGCTGCAATGAAGATTGATTAAGGCGAGACAAACAAGGCACAAAATGCAGAGAAAGATGAAGAAACTACTTGAAGTAGAATCTGAACCAGTTGAGCCGGAGAATTTTGAAACTTGCCGGGCGACATTCCGGCGGCAAATATGCTTTGAAGGGAAACTGTGAGAGGATTTAACAGTAGAAGAAAAATTCCATGAGAGGATGCTATGAATCCGTGTTGAATTCTCCGATGAAGCTGAGAAACCCACAAACATATACTCATTTAAGATGTGATTCAAATTAAGTGAAGATGATAAAATTGGAATTGAAGGAATTGGGTTTTCATCTAATCCGAAGTAAATCTCAATCCATTTCTTATCACTGTAGTAATTAATCCAAGCTCTGTGAATTAGCTGATTATGTAAAGAGAAATCAGTTCCTGATGATAAATTAGCTACCTTCAAAGAAACAATGCTTCCCACATTAATCCCAATATGATCATTGCTTAAATCCCCCACTTCTGGGTTTTGCACAGTATCGAATTCGACGGCGAAAACCTTGTGAACGGCGCAGGCGTCACTTAAGATGCCCATCCAGGGGCCAGCTCGGCCGACGGCGAACTCGTCCGGAACAATTACGAAAGCCAGCCCGTCTCCTCCGCCATTGGAGAATTGGAAAGAGAAGGATGTATTGAAGGAAGCGGAAGATCGAGTAGAGGGATCAAAGAGACGAATAGGGGAGGAGAAGATTGCTCGGCCGGCGGCGGGAACTGAATTTGAAGATGAAGGATTAGGGATTTGAATTGAACCCTTTAGCGACGAAATTTTTGTACTGCCTACGAGTTTGATGTGGTCGGCGATGGGGCTGGAGTTGAAATTGGGAAAAACAAGATGTTTAGCAACGACGCCGGGTTTGGGTTGATGTGGTTGAGCTACAGTTAACGTGTGTAAGAGAATGAAATATGGCGTCAAATAAGAAATTAAAAGCCACAAATCGTTGTTCATGAAGTAACCCATAGACATAGATGTTAAGAACGTTGTATGTGTTCTCTCCTATTTATATTGTCACGTTTAGTACCTAATTTGAAGATTTTTTAACATATATTTTTATATTTCAAGGGCATTAATTCTTTTAATTTTTACATTTTAATGAAAATTTTACTTTCTTCAACGACATTATGATTAAATTTTTTTTTATAGATATATTTTTCATGCTTTGCACCCTTTATTTAAAATCAATACTTATTCACTGAGATTCAAAGAAAGATCTATAATTTTATACTTTTCAAAGTCAGAATTACAATTCAATAACATGTATTTATACAATATTTAAAATGCTCTGCAAAATCATTGTCGGCAAAAAGATCCTGAAATTTTCGACAACGAATTAAGTACTAGTCTCATCCCCCAGTTACCGATCTTATTATAAGAAAATTATTACTCAATCGTTTTCCTTTACATTTTCTTACGTCTGAAATTCATGAAATAGATACGAGGAATATACCATATTACCTCATTATGCAAACATGAAAAATAAAAATATTGTATTCTTTATAACTTTCCTCGTATGCTTATGTATTATTAATGCCAACTTTGAGACGCAACAACTAATGCAAAAAATTGCAAAATGTGACAACAATTGGCACTAAGGTTGAGTTTGATTTGACTTACGAGATCTCATCTTATAAATATGATGTTATCATGCACTATATGAATTCATCAAATGACAAAATTAAGCAGTGATGATAGGTTCATGATAACAATACAATTAAAAGACCTGTCAATTCTTTATAGGCAAAAGTCGGATCAGTGGACTATATACTAAAATAATTAACCACTATAGCTAATTAATATTCTTAATTATGGCTTATACTTAATTACCACTTACTCCATTTTCAATTAAGTGTTTTTGTGTCTAAAAAAATTTAAAAATTAACATTTTTCAGATTAATTTGCATTTATAAAAATCTTTTTCCTAACTTGCTTTAATTTTCTTGTAAATAAATTAGAGAAAAGTCTATTCATCAATTAAAATATTCATCCAATTTTAATTACCTGTTAGAATGATCATTAACATAAATAAAAAACTCATTACGTTATTAAAAAAAAATAATGTATCCTTTTTTATTTTACAGTAAAAAATTCTTCTTCTTAATTACCAATATGACTATATATGATTTCATCAATATGTAATTCTAGTGTTAAATAATAAGGAATTAAATTATAATAAATCGTAAAAATGCATCGATAAATAAAATTGATGAATAAAAAAGAACAAAATGAAAATGCTAAAAATACTATATTAAAAAGGAACAGTGGAAATAATAGCCTTTAGGGTTTTAATATTTTTATTATCTGAGTTAATGTAGTCTGGATTCTGGAAGTGCTTAAAAACTATGCGGGCCAATATTTGTCCAGCATTGTGATCTTTGTATTTTATTGAAACGTGTAAAATAAGACTGTACCTAAATTAATTTCAACCGACAATTTATCATCAATATCACATATGATACAAAATATATATATATATATATTTGAAACGTTAAATACATCAAACCCCTTTACTTAACAATGAACTTTTAAAATTTCTGATCAACACGTTAAACTTGGTAAAAATGTATTATTTTATCTACTTAATGTCACGTGTTAAATTCTGGTTGAAAAGTTTAATATTACGTGTCAAATTCTGATTGGAGAGAAATAATGACATTTTTAAAAAGTCAATCAAATCATATTTTAACATGTGATGTTGAGGGTATTAAATGATTCACTTCAATCAAGTTAATGGGGATATCTAATCTTTTTAAAAGTGGGGGTGAAAATTCACTTTTGTTAACATGTTGAAAGGGTAATGAATTATTTAACCCATTTGAAATTGTTGCATCCATGACAAATCCAACGGTGGACAACAATAGACTCACATTTTACAGGAACCACTTGAAACTAGGGATGGTAACGGACCGGATCCGGACTGAGTCCAGCTTGGATCCGACCCGGATCCGTTTGAATATATTGTACCAGGATCCGACCCGGATCCGTTTGATCCATAATTTTAGGATCCAGATCCAGATACAACGGATTCGAGTCCATAAACGGGTCCATGTAATTAAAATCAAATTCTTGGTTTCAGCTTCCATACTTGTACATTTCACCTTATTTTAAATAATTTACATGCTCATTTTATTATGCTCATCTTATTTTAATCTGTGGATCTCAAATAATATTAATTATTCAATATTTTCGGGGTGAATAATAAATAAAAAAGTACAATTAATCTTTGATTACGGATCAGGGTCCGGATCCGGGTTTCATTGTAAAATCCGGACCCGAATCCGTATCCGTTTTCCTGGACCCGGATCCGATGGATCTATAAAATTAAGATCCAGACCCTAAAAATTTAATCCGAATCCACGGATTCGGACCGAGTCCAGGATCCGTTGCCATCCCTACTTGAAACTCTCAGGGCTACAATCAATGATAGAGATTAAATAGAGCAAAAGAGAATGTAGGAAACCAAAAATAACCAATATTTTATTACTGCTAAGGTTCTGTTCTTTTCAACTGAAATTGAAAATACTGAAACTGAACTGAACATACTGAAACTATATTGAAACTGATTATTCTGAAAATAAAAGTACTGAAACTTAATTGAATAATAATTATTTATATCAATAATAACAACATTACCTTGTAACTTTATAATATTATATTTTTGTTTCATTAAATTTTATTATAATATTCTGTTAGATTCTTAACTTTTTTTTAGTATTAATAAAAATCACACTTTGTAATATTATTTTGGGACAAATGTAGTTTAACTAAAAAGACTACAAAATGAAGAAAGCAATTAAGTTATTAAAGTGAAATTCTATTATACAATAAATTTGGGAGATGAACCAAAGCAAAATCCAACATATCGATAAGATAAGAATGAAGAAAATGACGACATAGAGGAAGATTGAATTGAAAAAATTAACCTAACAATGAATTATAATATTGTAATATTTCTCAATTATATTGTAATGGATATGCTTTTTAATATTTTATACAAAATTGTTTATTTTATCTATTTATTTGTTATCGAACAAAGTTATTCGTTATCAAAGATAATAAGCAATCAAATTTTAACTTAGGCCCTATTCTCTTCACCTTCAATTCGGTTCAGTTCAGTTCAGTTCAGTTTAGTTAAGTTAAGTTCAGTTTAATTAAGTTAAGTTCAGTTCGGTTCAGGTTCATTAAATTCAGTTCAGTTCAATTAAGGTCTATTAAGTTCAGTTAAGGTCCATAAATTTTAAATTTAATAATGATCATTCTAATTGATCTTTAATAAAAATTAATAGTAATAGTAATAAAAAAGAAGAATAATGTTTAAAATATTAATATAGAAAAATAATTATTATTTAATGTAGTTAATATTGATTATAAATATAGTAAAAATAATTTTTAAATAGTGATAATTACTAGTGTTATTGATATAATCATAGTATTAATTAATTCGAAAATGTGATATGGAATAATAAAATAAAAATATTTATAAATTAAAACAATTATTACATTTTTGTAATCTAATAATAAGTGATAATTTGAATCTAAACTATAATACATTATAATAATTATTGTTAGCTCACGTGTAATTGTAAAAATAATTATTATTTGAATAACAAAATTTTAATTAAATGAATTTACGTATTATAAATTTTTTTATTATTAATGGTATTAAAATTGTTTTATTAATTATTTTATATAGGTAGTTATTAATAATATTATTTGTAATGATTATTAATAATTTATTTACTTTTATATTTAATGGGTTTTACTATTATTTTAATAATTAATATATTTATTATTAAATTCAATTAAGTTCAAGTTCATTAAGTTCAGTTAAGTTCAGTTAAGTTCAGTTCAGTTAAGTTCAGGTCCATTAAGTTCAGTTCAGTTCAGTTAAGTTCAGTTAAGTTCAATTCAGTTCAGGTTTCGGAAGTTGAAGAGAAAAGGGCGTTACAGAGATTAAGATTCAGTTAAGTTATTTCTTGAACTAATAATGTTCAGAATTACACGATAGCTACTAATAGGTTTATGAGTATTTGGTGGAATGAGATTGAACTTGGGAGCTGGGCATTGTAATCAAAAGAAAGATAGCTAACATATAAATAAGAACAGAAAAAGAAAACTACAAATTTTATTCATAGACAATAGTAATAAAATACAAAGTAAAGTCTTTAATTATTTTAATTTTTTTGGTAATAAAGTAGGGATCTTTTATTTCATATATGGATAAATGGGCGGAAGAGTCCACATTTCCTTGCAAAGAGTTAGGTCAACCTAGCGAATTCGGAGCTTGGAAATCTGCAAAATGAAAAATACAAAATTTTATTGATGGAATCCAGAAATGGGTAGTAAAATCAAGAAAAATAGAAGGATTTAAGAGAAATAGTTTCCTGAACCGCATTTAATACGACAATTGAACTCGCACTTTTCTCCTGTAAAAATGAAAAAAAACGTAATGTTAATAGTTAGAACAATCCCAGTTGATAAATTGTCTAGGTTTTTTTTTTATATGTTCAAAAGAGTATACTAGTCTTAGGTTGGAGTTGGAGGCAAGAAGTGATGCAAAGATCGTGGCAATCACTAGCATCAGGCTTCGCCATTTCCACTGGAGCAAATATCACCAAAATTATCAACAACAATGCTATTTTCTTCTTCATTTTCATTTTCATTTTGTTGGATTTGAATCACTGTTGTGTCACTCTTTATAGAGTTTGATGAGTTTGGTAAAGTGGGGGAAAGTAGCAAGTGTTAGGGTAGGCAATTAGTAGCAGTAGCAGTGGCAGCCCATGATTTGTTTTACTTCATTCACATGCTTTTGCTTCCATGCCTTGCCCTTCTAGTCGAGGTCTAAGTTTAACAACTTAACTTTAATATTAATTCTTTCAGATTTTTTTATTTACGTGGAAAAATGATACTCACATGTGTTACGATAATTTAAATTTAAAGTACATCGAAACTTTGAAACATTTGATGGTTTTTAATGTGAAATATTAAAAGTAATCGTTCTTGATACTTAATAGTTTAGTTTGTGTATCTTGTGTTTTTAATGATATTTATCAATTTCACTCGGTTTATTAATTTTATTTGTCTATAATATTAAAATGTCTACTATTTGAAGAAATTTAATCGTGTAATGTTGAATTTGTCTTTAATTTAACTCTGAGATTCTTTGATCTTCAAAATTCTTTTGTAATCTTATTTAGTGGATTTGGAAAATAGTTTAGGCTACATAAAAAGTTGTATTTACAATTTAACATCACTGATGCAACATATTTTTTCGAAAAACATTATGTGAATGGTGTATATAATACATGTAAAGAAATTGTTTTCCTGTATGTGATATCTGCATTAGAGGTTAAAGTCCACGGCTTCAAATCATTGAACAACACCAATAGTTATGTAAAATACGGCTAAACCAATGATTAGCATCGTAAACTTGATCCAATTGCTTACTATATCTCCAATCTTTGAAAAGGCCAGCAACCACTTCCATTTGCAAAAAAAAATGTACAACTTTATTATTTGAACACTGTGTCACTTTTTAGTTATAAACAAAATCATAAAATGTATTTAAAAAGTCACATTAACTAAAATTTTAAAAACGGATGCATTTTAATGAAAAATTTAGGGTAAATTATAAAAACACTAGAATTCAGAATAAATTTCAGCTAAAATTTCAGGTGTTAATTTAAATGATCATCTGAGGTTTCACTTTTAACTGAGTACGTTCCATTTCATTTGTTTCTCTAATTAAAAACAAACATGTGCATTGCATGAGTTTCTATGTATTTTTTAATCTTATTTTGTGATTATTTCTTAAACGTTCATGATTTTCATATGTTATTTTAAAATTTTTTGATCGTCTAATTTTTTTCTTCGAAACGTCATCCATTGTGATATATCTTATCGGGTTTTTTTTCAACTATTCGATATTTGGTAAGATATTGATAAGAACCTGTTAGCAAGTTTATATTTCATTAGAAGTTTCTTCAATCCACCAAATATATGTTTGTACCAGGTTTCTACTATTGCACATAACATATGTATATATATTAAAAAGGATTTCTACAAAATTCACATACATACTAGCAGTGGCGGCGCCAGAAGTCTAAAATATCCTCTTAATTTTCTAGCAAGCCCCACTCAAAAAATCCTGCCGGAAAAAATGGTGAAGTGAGAGATGGGAAGGAAAAAAATTAAAAGATAAAGAAGAAGAAGAGTTTTAAATAAGTTTTGAAATGGACCATGCTTGTGGAAAAGTACTACTCCCTCCATCTACTAAATATTATCGTTTTAACTAATTCATAGTTTTTAAAATAACAACTAACCGAATAAGATGATTTACTAGTTTATCCTTACATAAATATCTTATTCAATTTTCAAGACTTTATTAATATGTCAATAAAAATAATTCAACCTATAGTCTTCTCTTGTTATTGGAGATTAGAATATAATTATCTTGAAAGTTGAATAAATTAATAGGGGTAGGAATTGAAAACTTGGAAAAAAAATATCTTGGAAATACAAAATGACAATAAAAAAGAGATAATGAAATCCTTCTGAAACGACAATATTTAGTAGACGGATGGAGTATATATTTTATCTTTTTCCCTCTTACCATTTAAAACTGAAAAAATATTTCTTTTTATCTAGATTCTATCACAATAGCTTTATAATAAATGATATTCATGCAAACTTATACGATTACACCTGTAAAAATAAATAGACTAATGATATTAACATTTGTTTTATTTTCAGTTTCATTTAATTACATTAATGTTCTATTAATTCATTTTATTTATTAGAAAAAAAAGTTATTAGATAGATAATTATTTTAAATTATTTTATCAATGTCTTAATCTAATGGTTAAAATTTAGTTTTTGATCTCCAAAAATTGCATGTTTGGGCCGTGGAGCTTTTCCTTTCTATATAATGTTAGTACAATGATGTAAAATTTTTTGTTAAACAATTGTTTTTATATTTTTTTATTTCATGTTATTGATATTATTTTGAATTTTAATTCCATTAAATTAATTTGTAAATATTAAATTTTCTATTAATTGGACTTATCGATCGAAATTTACGATCATTGATCGCCAAGAAACAGCCCCACCCCGTTTGGGTTCTAACACGGCCACTGCATACTAGCAAGTGTTTGGTAAAAACAACACAACCAAGTAGGAATATGCAAGGATGATGGAAAACCCACTAATTTGTTACGATACTAATACGAAAACAAGTGTAAAAGCCCAATATAGATTACTAACACCATTAATTGATAAGAAATGTAAACATACCATATACAAAAATAAATATCTACAAACCAAACAAAAATGCAACAATTAAAAAAAACAGCATCCTACCATATCTGCAAAAAAGATAAAAAAAAATGTAAAATAGAGAATAAGAGGGATAACAATGACATAAAACAACTTGTTACCAGTTTCTTACCAGAAACCTATTAGATTCTATTGTTATATACTTTTTTGAAACTTTTTTACCAACTATTCAATATCCGGTAGGATTCTGATAAAAATTTTATATTTCATTGAAAATTTGTTCAATCCGCAAAGTTTATGTTTATACCAAGTCTCTATTATATTTAATAAATATCCTAGCATCTTATCAGATACTTTCAATTCTTTTTTCAAACTGTTCAATTTTCATGGGAATCTGGTAGGAATCTTACATTTCATTAGGATTTTCTTCAAATCATCAAGTTTAAGCTTGTACCTTGGGTTTTTTACTATACTTCAAGATTCTACTAGATTTTGTTGAATAAATCAGAAAATTCAAATATTTTATATAACATTAATATCATGTGCCTACCAAGTTGCTATTAAATTTAAAACACCGAAAAAAAGCTTTGAAAAAGTATATCCTAATGAATGACATTTTAAATATGAAAGCCGAGATGTAAAAAGAAATTATGTCAAAAAAATTGAATTGTTAGGTAGATAACGGCAAAATAATATAAAAAATTAAAATCACGATAAACAGTTGAGCATATTGAATGATTATTCCAAACATATAAAGCCACGAAATGGACATGTGAAATAGGATAGTAAAATGAATAAATATGAAACTTAAACCCTACAAAATTAACAATTTCCTAAAAATTTAGTGGATCAAAATGAAGAAATTTGATTATATGGCAGCTCTGCACTTCAACTTAATTTTGTGCTTACTTACTTGTAAAAATCACGTGTTAATTTTTGATTGAAATGAAAACAATAAAAAAGTACTCTCTTCGATTTTTCACTTATCCATTTAGTTAAAATTTGAAAATTCAAAATACTCGCTCTTCTCAAAATTTCATGTTTCTTTTTCATTTTTCTACCAAGTATACTCTTATTAATTCATATGTTATTTTAAAAAGAGAAGTTAAATTGAAAATATTAACTTGAATTAAATATAAAAATTATTTAATATATTTATATCATTATTAATTAATTTCTTAATAAATGTGAAGTAATTGTGAAAACAAAAATCGAAGTAACACGAATCAAAACTTGTCACTTAGAAATTAAGGAGTAAATTGTTGTTTTTCCGAGTTGAGAAGGTAATAGGGCGGTAAAATCCCTTCAAAAAATCCCCTAATAGTGACGAACAAAAAATTGGGCGGGAAAAGATCAGGTTATAATAAAAAGCAAGAGATGATCCCAAAATCCAAACAAGATTGATAAGAACAAAATATGAAAATGAAAACGGTTCAATGCCAGATCGAAATCGAGGACGACGACGATTTCCTTTCTCAGGTGGCAGAAGCTGAAGCCATGGCCCTTTCTGATTTCCACTCCAACAAGCGCCGCCGTGATTTCTCTTCCGCTGACGCTAATAATGCCAAGGCGGTTAAAATCGAGGAGGAGGAGGGGGCTTATATGGCTGCTCTCAGAGGTAGCAAAAGTCTTATCTGGCAACAACAAAACGCTCTCCTCAATACCGCTAATTCAACAAAATCCGTACACAAGCCTCCTAATGGCGGAGTTGTCGATTTTACTGTATCCGATCCGTTGATTCCCGATAAGAGTTGTCCTTGCGGCTCAGGAACTTGCTCTGTTTTTACTGCTAATACTGAACGGAATCAAGGCCGCAAGTTCTACAGATGTCCTGTTCGACAGGTTTACATAATTGCATATACTTCATATTTGTTAGAGATTGCTTAGATGGAATTTTTGTGGTTTTTCGTAGGAAAATGGAGGCTGTGGTTTCTTCGAGTGGTGTGACAATGCGTCCAATAGTGCGTTTCCAGTCTTTCCGTGTCCTTGTGGAGGTGGATCTTGCTTAGTTCTCACTGCAAAAACTGGGAACAACATTGGTCAGCAATTCTATAAATGTCCCTTAGAGAAGGTTGTTCACTTATCCTTCTATTTTTGTTATTATTGTAATCACTTTTTGAAACTGGGGATGGAATACCTAATTTTTTTTATGATTTTTGCTTGTTGATGTGCTTGAGGGAAAAGTAAGCTGCATTTGTGCTTGATCGTTTGATGTCTGTTAAAGATTGAGTTCAAGTTGAGATATCTCTAAAATTAATGAAATGATGTTTGTTCTTTTAGGAAGTCAAATAATGCATGGTGTTCTAATGCTAGATGCTCATTTTATGCTAGTTAAATTTTTTTTTGAAGAGAATCATAAGGCTGCAACAATTTGTATCTGATTGTAGATTGGGAAGTACAGTTAAAGCATGCTAATACATACTTATCCAATCATATGACACTGAAATATATGCTTAAGTTTATTGATTAAATGCTTTGCTCTCCTCAACACAAGATATTGCTTCTTTCATTAAGATTGTTATGAAGAAGTAAACCATCTTTTTTGTTAATTTATTTCAGGTTATTTGTCAGGATGTGGCTTGAAATTAGAACTTAGAATGGTAGAAGAGAAAGGAATTAGAGAGAACAGAATAGAGAAGGGTTTAGGGAAGAAGAGAATGAGAATTAGAGAGAAAGCTGAGAAAAGTATTTGTGTATTCATTGAGAGCTGGTTCGATACATTGCAGTTCCTATTTATAATAGGTTCCATAACAACCTAATAACCTATGAACCTACATAACAGCCATCCTTAGGAAATGACTTAATACCCTTAATACAGTATCTTCTAGAATATAAAGCTAATACAACTGCGAGTACAAACTATTCTTATTAGCAAGTATGTGACAGTACTCCCCTCTTATTAGACATTGTTGTTTCTGTCATTTGGGTCGGTACAACCCCAAATTGCCTGAGACGTCACATAAGCTCTCACCTGAGCGAAGTGAAGCGCTACTTGGTGAAAATACAAATATACATGTGAAATAAAGTGAACACACATCTTGAAAACTAAAATACTCAATTCTAATAACAAATAGCAAAACTAATATTCACGTGCATTCAATATCAACAGGAGATCAACGTGCATTGGTTAAGATATGATGTGTTGATGTAATTCAGTGATAAATTAACAGTGATAATTGCATAGCAACAAAAGGTAGCATGAGGCAGTGGCATTTTTAAATTATGTAAAGTAGCAAAAAAAGCAAGCCAATTGAGTTCAACCAAGAATGCATATTATTGAAGTGTTAAACAAAAATCTCTTTTTAGAGTGATGATGGTTGTTTGGTTGGTTGAAATATTATCGTGCATATTTAGAATTTCTAATTGGTAGAAATTTTATGGTATTATTAAGACATTTCCTAATATATTTAGACTTCGCATCTCTCCTTTAAATGTTTGATTAACTATTTCTATTTTCTACGAAGATTTCTTTATTTTCCAAGTCATTGAAAAACCTTCTACATAACATTTTTAATTGAGGTGCTCGCTTGAGGGCCTCAATCTTTGCCAGAGGCGCTCGCCTAGGCGGTGCCTCTTTGATGGCGTGGCGCCCTGATGCTGGTGAGGCGCTCTAGTACCGCCTCACCTTGCCCGAGCGCCTCATGGCCTTTTGATAACACTGATTTGGGTGACTTTGGGATGAAGTTCCTGATCCACGTACAGTTGAAGCGGTTTGATATACTTAGTACAGAACTCTTTGTTTGTGCTATATTGATCAGCATCTGTCAGATGCATCTGCATATTTATATTTGAAGTATAATGTTGTTTGATTCTTGGAAGTCATGCATAACGTGTCATAATCTTGTGCTTGATCCTTTCTCCAATTTGAGTAGTTTCTTTTGAATGATCTCCAACAGAATAATAAGATAGCAGACATCTTATTTGTTGTTTGTACAGCATAATTGTATAACTTGAAACATGACGATAGGTAGTCTCTAATTTTGGTAACAACATAGCATTACAGTTCGCTGCATGGAGAGTTATTCCATGGCTGATATTTCAGAAAACTATTGTTTTCATAGTATTGCATACTGTTTTGTTTCTGAATAGACCTTGACACACTCTTTAGTGAAGTGATAGAATTGAAACCATCATTAGAAACAGCAGCTTCCTCTTGTATGCATCTCTGAACAAAAGGAGTGGTTCTCATATAGCAAATCGGTTTGTAGAAGCCAATGAAGAACCAAAAAGAAAGGATGCTTGTAAAAAAATTGTTCCTGAAGTTCCAAATTTTGAAAGATGCCATGGGCTCTACATCCACAAGATTTATTGATTTGATACTCTGCTGTTTCTTTGCTTTTCTCATCATGAGTATTCGCTTTATGCTTCTATAATTTCAGAGTGGTTATGAGTTAAAGCTGTTACTTAAATAGAATTATTACAGACAATGGCCATAAAAAGTAACATATTTGCATATTTTGACCGTGTTGTTGGTGCATAGTAGCGGTAATATAATCTGACTGCTATATGGTTTTTCATCCATGCTACTCAGGAAAACTCATGTGGCTACTTCAAGTGGTGCAATGATAATGCCGTTGCAGCTAATGTCTCTAAGGTGTTCAACAGCACAATTGACTCAACCAACAAAACCTACGTTGCCAAAACGGGATCATCTTGTTTCAAATGCGGGAATGAAGGTCACTGGTCAAAAGATTGCCCTGGCGCCTCATTGCCCATTTCTCCTTCCCCTGTTAGTTTTGGAGGGAGGACTGCATCCTCTGGCACTTGTTACAAATGCAATAAACCTGGTCACTGGGCAAATAAATGCCCTGGTGCTTCATTATCCAGTTCTGCTTCCTCTGCTGATTTTGTAGGGAGGATTGAATCCTCTGGCACTTGTTATAAATGCAGTAAACTTGGTCACTGGGCAAATAATTGTCCTACTTCTTCATTATCCAGTTCTGCTTCCTCTGTTGATTATGGAGGAAGGACTGCATCTTCTGGAACTTGCTACAAATGCAATAAGCCCGGGCACTGGGCAAGGAACTGCACTTTCACCTAGCATAACTGGTATGACTTACAAATTCTTTCTTGTTTTTATTCGCTTTTTTGCATGCTTGTCGAATGGGAACTTTTAAAAGCTACTTAACATGCCAACTAGCGTTATTTCTTGAAGAAGAGCAGTTTCTATATCTTCTATATTGAACTCTATAAATATATCAGTAAGATTTTTTATTTTAGCTATGTATTTGCACATTTCGAAAGCCAGGTGCAACATATGATTACCATAGTTAGATTAAGCATCACGAGATTACGGTTCGGTTAAGTTTCTTGAACTATTAAGCAGAATTACATATAGGAGTATGAGAATTGGTGGATTGAGATAGAACTTGGGAGGTATTGTAATCAAAAGAAGATAGCAAACAGATAGAAAAGAGCATATAAGAAAACTACAAATTTTATTCATCGACCAAAGTAATAAAATACATAGTTGGGTCTTTATTTCATATATGGATCTAATACATAGATAAGCAGATGAGTCCATCTTTTCCTTGCAAAAAGTTAGATCAACCTAGAGAAGTCTGAGCTCGGGAATCTGCAAGATGAAATACAACGAAGCAGAAATTATCTTAATTAATGGAATCCAGAAATGGGTAGTGAAATCAAGAAATTAAGAGAAGAGATTAAAGATTGAAGGATTTAAGAGTAATAGTTACCCGAACTGCATCTAATTCCACATTTGAGCTCACACCTTTGCATAAGCCTTGCTGTAAAAATTCAAAAACCTAATATTAATTGAACAATCCAACTGATAATTTGTTTAGATTTGTGTTTAAAAGAAAAGAAAAGGGGGCATACTGTTAGGTTGGACACAAGCAGTGATGCAACCATCGTAGCAATCACCCGCATCAGGCTTAACCATCTCCACTGAAGCAAATATCACCAAAATTATCAACAACGATGCTATTTTCTTCTCCATTTTCATTTTGTTGGATTTGAATCACTATACTCTCATTCTATATAGGATTTTGATGAGATTGGTAAAGTTGGGGGAAGTAGCAAGTGGTAGGGTTAGCAATTATTAACAGTGGCAGCGCACATTTTGTTTGACTGCATTCACATGCTTATGCTTCCTTGCCTTATCCGTTTTGTAATTAATTAACAGTTTTTAAAATAATAACTAATCGAATAAGATAATTTATTAGTTTACCTTTTTATAAATATTTTATTCAATTTTCAAGATTTTATTTATATGTTCAATAAAAATAATTTGACCTATAATCTTCTTTTATTTTTTGAAATTACAATATAATTATCTTGGAAATTGAACAAATTAATAGGGGTAGGAATGGAAAATTTGAAAAAAAAACATTTTAAAAATACAAAATGATAATAAAAAAGAGATAACAAAATTTATCTAAAATGATAATATTTACTACAAGGAAGGAGATCAATTTTCAGATTTCAAGGTTCCAAGTTTTGATTCTCACATGTGCATTAATGTGCGTATGTAATATAAATTTAGAGTCCATCAAAACTTTGAATCACGTAGTAGAATGTGTTGACATCGATGTAATTATCTAGTTTGTGTATTTTGAGTTTTAAATTTTATCATTAAATATCTTCAATCATTTTATCAATTTCACTCCGGTATATTAATTTGTGTATATATTAAAATGTCTACTATTTTAAGAAATTTAAATGTGTAACTTTGAATTTGCCTTTAATTTAACTCTCAAACTCTTTGATCTCAATTTTATCAGAATTCTCTTGTAATCTCTAACTATATATGATGGAACTTGGGAGGGCATTGAAATCAAAAGAATAGCTAACATAAAGATAAGAACAGAACAAGAAATTACAAATTTTATTCATAGACAATAGTAATAAGATACGAAGTAGGGTCTTAATTAATTATTTTTATTTATTTTATGGTAATAAAGTAGGGTCTTTATTTCATATATGGATCTGATACATAAATGGGCAGATGAGTCCACCTTTTCCTTGCAAGGAGTTAGGTCAACCTAGAGGATTTGGTGCTTGGGAATCTGCAAAATGAGAAATAGAGAAGCGGAGATGAATTTTATTGATGCAATCCAGAAATGGAAAGTGAAATCAAGAAAATTAGAAGGATTTAAGAGAAATAGTTTCCTGAACCGCATCTAACACCACATTTGTCCGCACACTCCCTTTCTGTAAAAATTAAAAAAAAAACGTAATGTTAATAGAACAACCCCACTTGATAAATTGTCGAGTTTATTTTTTTCAAGTTCAAAAGAGTGTACTTCTGTAAAGCTGGACTTGGAGGCAAGATTTCATGCAAAGTTCCTTGCAGTCACTAGCATCAGGCTTCACCATCTCTGGTACTGAAGCAAATATCACTAATATTATCAACAACGATGCAATTTTCTTCTCCATTTTCATTTTCATTTTGTTGGATTTGAATCACTATTGTGTCACTTTTTATAGAGTTTGATTACACTGGTAAAGTGGGCGAAAGTAGAATGTTAGGGTAGGCAATTAGTAGCAGTTTGCAGTGGCAGCGCACAATTTGATTCATTTCATTCACATGCTTGTGCTTCCTTGGCTTACCCATTTAGTCAAATTACTTTAACAACCCAACTCTAATATCAATTTTCAATTTATTTCACGAAAATTACATAAAGAACATGGTTTTCTTAACGTTGAAAAATGATTCTACTCATGTGTATCATGTATACTGTTTTAAAAATCTCTGTCTTGGTACTGAATTTGATTAGTTCTGCCTAGGTTGTATAAGATTTTTGAGTGTCTTAATAAGTACTCACATATACTTTTTTAAAAATTACTGCCTATGCGTTACTTTGATTGTTGTTGTCCAGTTAGTTCTGCTTAGGTTGTATTAGGCCTTTGGTTTGATGTCTAAGCATCACTTAATCCCTTGTGAACAAGATTAATGTAGAATGAAATTCTCTAATAATGTAAGAATTGTATAATATCTAATACTTTTTTCAAAATAACTAAATTTATATTAAATCTATTATTCTTTTTATAATATTTGTTTATCCTATAATTTACATTTTAATTGAAAAAAATGTGGACTCAAACTTGTAATATAGACCAAAACCTTTGCTACTCTTTTATCTTTTTATGAGTAATTGTAGGTGTCAGGATTCGAATCCTGGCCACCTCTACTCATTTTATGAATGTACCACTCAGATTATGTCCAATTGATCAATGCCATTCTTTTAACTCATTGTCATCAATATTCTTTTTGTAATCTTTAACTTGGATTTGGAAAAAAGTTTAGGCGATAGATAAATCTTGATACAATGTATTTTTTGAAAAATATCTTTTCGAACTGGGTTTAGAATGCAAAGAATTTATTACCACATTCTATATGTGATTTAAACATAAAATCTTCAAATGTCAAAAAAATTTAATTTTTAATCATTAGACTAAGATAATAATTATAATTGGTTGTTACATATCAAGTTTAGTAGACGATGAGAAACTAAAAGCATAAATCTCATATCTTTAAATAAAGGAAAAGAAATTAATGATTAATTATTGGAAAGTTAAAAAAAATGGAAGTATGGAACACATTCGAAGAATGGATCATGTTAAAGCTTTTTTTCTTCAAAAGAAATGTTAAAGTTTCTCTAATAAAAAGTATTATTATTATAATTATTATTTTTATTAATTTAATAATAATAATAATAATAATAATAATAATTATTATTATTATTATTATTATCCGTCCACTTGAGATTTGAGTTTGACTGGTCAAACAATTATTAGCTAGAGTTTTCCTGTAGCTTTCCGCTAAATTCAACATTCATTAGAATTAGAGGAACTAAGTTTCTTCTATTTAATCATTTGGGCTTTCGCGACCATCATTATTGAAAAATTCAAATTTTATTAATGCGGAAAAATGATACTGACATTTATATTAATGAGTGTTAGTAATATAAATTTAGAGTTGATGAAAAATTTTGAAACATGTAGTATAATGTGATCATTTTTTTTATATCAAAGTAATCAGTCTTATATATAAAAGGGCATTGATAGTATCTAATTGTCTAGTTTATGTTCATTTAAGTTTTAAATTTTATCATTAAATATCTTCTATCATTTTATCAATTTCACTCTGGTATATTAATTTGTGTGTATATTAAAATGCCTACTATTCTAAGAAACTTAAATGTGTAACGTTGAATTTGCCTTCAATTTAACTCAAACTCTTTAATCTCATATCAGAATTCTCTTGTAATCTCTAACTCTATATAATGGAACTTGGGAGGGCATTGAAATCAAAAGAAGATGGCTAACATATAGATAAAGAACAGAAAAGGAAATTATAAATTTTATTCATAGACAATAGTAATAAGATACAAAGTAGGGTCCTGATTTCTTAATTTATTTATTTTTGGTAATAAAGTAGGGATTTATATAATATATGGATCTGATACGCAAATGGGCAGATGAGTCCACCATTTCCTTGCAAAGAGTTGGTCAACCTAGAGAATTTGGAGCTTGGGACTCTGCAAAAAGAAAAATACAGAAGCAGGAATGAATTTTATTGATGGAATCCAGAAATGGGAAGTGAAATCGAGAAATATAGAAGGAATTTAAGAGTAATAGTTTCCTGAACCGCATATATCATGACATCCCTGCTCACACTTCTCCCTTGCTGTAAAAATTTAAAAAACGTAATGTTAATAGAACAATCCCAGTTGATAAATTGTCAACTTTTTTAAGTTCAAAAGAGCATACTTCGGTTAGCTTGGAGGCAAGAAGTGATGCAAGCTTTGCATATTTCAGGATCAGGCTTCACCATCTCCACTGAAGCAAATATCATCAATATTATCAACAACGATGCTATTTTCTTCTCCATTTTCAGTTTTATTGGATTTTAAGCACTAATGTGTCACATTTTATAGAGTTTAATGAATTTGGTAAAGTGGGGGAAAGTAGCAAGTGTTAGGTTTGGCAATTAGTAGCAGTTTGCAGTGGCAGCGCACGATTTGATTCACTTCATTAACATGCTTGTGCTTCCTTGTCGTATCCATTTTGTCAAATAACTTTAAGAACCCAACTCTAATGTCAAATTAAAATTTTATTCAGAAAAAATTATATAAAGAACCAAGTTTTTTAACATTGAAAAATGATTCTACCCACACGTGCATATTAATGAGTGCTCACATGTACTCTTCTAAACATCTCCATCCAAATGCCATTTTGATGGTTGTCATCTGATTAGTGGTGTATTAATGAGTACTCACATATATTGTTTTAATATTCTTTGCGTATGTGCTATTTTGATGTCATCCGATTAGTTCTTCCTAGGTTGTATCAAACCTTTGGTTGATTGATTATCGACTAATTGGTGTTTAGGTATTGAGTTAACCCTTGAAAACAAGATAAATTATTGTGAAAAAAATTGTAGAATAAAATTCTTTCATCATGTAAGATCTAAAACTTTTCAAATTTTTTTTATTAATTGTATATTATTCTTTTTATAATATTTGTTTATACTATGATTCACATTTTTTTTATCGAATTTAAGAAGTAATATAATCTTTAAACAATAAAGAAATATAAATTCTCCTAGATGTTAACCAGCACCTAACGATTCTTAAAATATGTGTTAAAGTAATATAAATTTAGTTAGAATCCATCAAAACTTTGAAACAAGTTGTAATGTGTTGATGATTATTTTTTCATATTAAAGTAATTAAGCCCAAGTATGATATGCATTGATAATACTAAATACTTAACTATATGTTTTGAGTTTTAAGTTTTAACATTAAAGTTCTTCAATAATTTATCCATTTCAGTAGTATTATCAATGTGTGTATGATATTGCAAAGTTGAATATTCCCTTAATTTTAGTTCTAAATTATTAGGCTTACAACGATGATTCATATATGTAACATATAATATCACAGTTTCAGTCTCATCCGTTAGATTAAAAACTTCATCACTCTTTTATCTCATTTTTATCAAAAAATTTTTGTAACCTTTACTTGAATTTGGAAAATAGTTCAGGCAACAGATTAATCTTGATACAATGTATTTTTTTGGAAAATATCTTATCGAACGGGGTTTAGAATGCAAAGAAATTATTATCTCATTCTATATGTATTCAAACATAAAATTTTCAAATGTCAAAAAAATTCATTTTAATCACTAGACTACACAGTCAATTAATACATTTCAAGTTTAACAGTAGAGGATGAGAAACTAAAAACATAAATCTCACATCTTTAAAAAAAAGAAAAGAAATTAATGACTAATGGAAAATTTTGCAAAAAGATGAAAGTATGGAACACATTCGAAGAATGGAATCATGTTAAAGTTTTTTCGTAAAAAGTATTATTATATTATTATTATCCATCCACTTGAGATTTGAGTTTGACTGGTCAAACAATTATTAGCTAAAGTTTTCCTGAAGCTTTAAGCTTAATTCAACATTCATGAGAAACGAAATTTATTCTATTTAACTAATAGCGTTTGGACCGTTAAAAAAATAAAATAATGTGAGATTGTGCGTTCAAACCCCACAATCAACAAAATTGATAGAATGATAATATTTTAAAAAAAATTTCTATTTTGAAAATGGTTTTTGATTGGTGTTAAAAAAATTGCCCTCGGCATTGTTTCCAAGGAAAATGTCTGATTATCATTATTTTAAAAGTTTCCGCCTAAACGTTATTTTGAGGATCGTCGTCTGACTACGCTAACTCTTAAACCTTGTTGACTAGCGTCTAAGTCTGCCCAGCCCCCGATTAATCCTCGCCTAGGCTCCGATTAATCTTTGACCGCTCGACTATTGCTTAGTGCTTTTTAAAACATTATTGATTATATGTGCAAAATGCGCCGATTTATTGCTGTCTAGGCATTTTAGGTAGATTTTTTTCCACACAGACACATTTTTTAAGATGCTGAATATATAAATAACTCAAAAAAAATTAGTTAATTTATTTAAATTATCATATATCATAATGTCTAGTTGTAAATTCTCATTTCGAATCTTATATTAAGAAATAATGTGTTTTAAGTAACAAAAAAATAAAAGAAATCTAATACTTTAAATCAAGATAGCACTTAACTCTTTTACAATTTTTAAACGAATTTTTAACTGCGTAAGAATTAACTAAATATTACGTTTTTCAGTTTGTTTTATCTAAAATGTATATTTATTTTTTATAATATATTTTCATTATAATTTACGTTTTAATTGAATTTATAATTAGAATATATTTATAAAAAGAGTACATATCTTCTCCACCTAGACCCGGATGCTCTAGTGGCCTAGCATTACGTTTCTTAATACAATGATGTATGTTGTGGAAGTGACATTGCTGATTGTTTGACAAGTTTTCTATGAAAATTGACACTTCTAATAATGATATTCCCTTTTCAAGCTTTTGATTGGTTTTTCTTTCATTTAATATTTTCGATTATCAATATTATTCATTCGAATGGTTTAATATTTTTATATCGATTTTGCTAAAAAATTTAAAGTGACATTCAGAGGGAGTATTATTCACATATTACTTTCCGTTCTGACCATATCTTCAACAAAATATTTTTTGGTAAATATTATCAGCGAAAAGGTGCTAATTACAGTTACAACTATAAATTTTATTCCAAGTTATACAGCAATGACCGGCTTACCATTTTACAGAATAAAAGTGTCGCCTAAAGCTGAATTCATTGATCACCCAATAAAATAATAAAAAACAACACAAGAGTTAGACATCATTGATTCATTGATCACCCAATGAAATAAGAAAAAAAGAAAAAAAATAAGAGTACTGGGAAGTAGAAACCCACCAAATAATAATTCCTCTTCCCTAATATTTATTTGACAAAAAGTAAGTAACCTTGAAAAAGGCCACCCATCAATCCTGCATCCAAATGGCATTCGCCATTCCGACTCCTCCAAATGGCTGTTAGGTGCTCTGTTCATGGCATCAATACAAAAGTAATGCAAACCCAATAAAAAAAATTCACATGGCCTCCCTTATAAATTCAGTCGGTTACATAAAACACAGTTGACAGCAGTTAATTTAACAAAAAAGATAAGCAAGTTGCAAAGAGAATTATTAGGGCAGTCTCCTAATCAGGAACAAGTAATTGGCTAACTAAATTCAAGACCAGCACTTCATTAATCTAATCCTGTATTCTTATGAAGTTATTAGCCCCCAAAACATATTCTAATGAACACTGTACATTATAACTATCACCTGACTTTCATTGTTTCCTGCACTTACAACCACAATTTTAACTTCCTGAGACATGGTACTTCCACTCACCATCTCTCACGATTCACCATTTTCGTCATATTACATTACGACCAGTCATTTACCAATCAAACAGGAGATTCACATAAATATTACTCCTGAACAAGTTTCCATCTTTTTGGCTCCCAAAAAGCCAAGCCAATTGTATGAACAGACAGCATCAGCTTCATTCCTTGGTTTTTTTCAGTTTTAGTCTCCATCAACTCCTCACCACCGATTCTGAGTTTATGAGGCTGCTATTCCCTGAATGTCCGTAAAACGCGGTGCCGGAATTGCGCTGCTGCCCGAAGCGTCGCAAAAGCTCCATTTGGCTTTCATTTGTATGAGGCAGGCATGCGCGTAAAAGCTCGACTGGCATTTCACGTTTCGTAGCGGTGCGCACCTCTTGATCTATATCTTCAGTGCTTGAAGGGTTCCTCGAATAGACCGATTGCAGAATCGCATCATATTTAATCAGGCAATATTTTGTCAGAAGATCGAAAAATTCATCGAACGACGCTTTCCATAGGGAAAAGTTGTGTCCACTGAAATTGGCTAGTAATTGAGGATCCTTTAATTTAGTTGCCCTCTCAAGAAGAGACTTCAATAAAACAGAAGCCCCATCCCCAGCAGGACTACCAAGAGGCCTAAAAGGCGGTTGCTCAGAAGAACAAACAACCGCAACAAGACAAGAACTCAGTGCATGAAGATCCATACAATTAACACATGAACTCACTGTCTTCATAAGATTCATTATTGTCTCTGCTGCTGCTGGATCTGTTGGGATGCTTCCAAACAAAAACCTCAGGTGGCGAAATATAGCCATGCAGACAATTCGGATCAGTTCGCTACCAGGAAAGACAAGCTTAAGGAACTTCGAGACAAGTTTTCGACCCTTGGGAAGTGAAACTATGCGCAAGAACACAACGTCGTCTTTGGAGGACATCCCTGCTGTTTTTCCGCTTTGACTGAGAGGATCAACGAGCTGGAGGGATGTAGCTATTCCATCGAGCATCATCTGTCGTTTTCGATGAAGATGGGCCCTGCCATCTTGGGGCTGGTTTGACTGCAGAAAACGATCGATATCATCAACATCAAGAAGAAGGGATAGACAGTCTTCAACAGTGATCCTAGCTGCAAGCATAGGTTCTTGTTCTAAGGGCCTATGGTCAGAACTTCCATCACCCGAACCAGGTGGAGGATCGGCATCCAGGAGAGGCTTTGGTCTACGTATAGAAAAGGGCGCTTTCCCAAGTGAATTATGATTCTGCTGGTCAGTAGTGCTATTACGGCTTCTAGAAGGGCGTTCCTTCATGTTAGATGGGCAGAATTGCTGTTTTCCTCTAGATCCAGTAGTTCTTTTGGCAAGACAAGCTTGGTGATAGTAATCGTCTATATAAGGATCATTGCTATGTGTGGCAGCATGTTGCATTTTCAGAATGCTTTCTATCTCTTCAGATGTCATATGCTTGGATCTGAATTGCAACCCCCCACTTTCACTTTTCTGACTGCAAGCATCGGAGTTTTGTTGAGAAAGACGTGTATGAGACCTGTTTTTTCTTGATTTGTGTTTGTGATGATCACTCGTATCTGATAAACCGAACATCACTTTATGCGTTGAAGAAGGATAACTACTATAAAGGTGAGACTGCATCGCCGCCAAATGAGCCAAAGGATGGACTGAAGTATGCAGTAGCTGCTGCTGTGGTGACATCAGCTGTCCAGACAAAAGGCCATTCTGTTGGGATAATTGCTGTTGCAATATACTCTGTAAGAGACTAGACTGATCTACTTGTAATAGGCCAGCATGGTTGACCCAATGATTATGGGGCCGATTACTAAAAGGATGGCCGGGAGAGGATATTGAGGGCATTTTTCCACGGTAAGGTAAACCTTGCTGTATGCCAGCCAGATTGAGATTGGAGTTTGACAAAGGAGAAAGATTATGACCAGCAAGAGAGAGATTATTCAGGAGATCTGATGCCGACTGTCGATCACAGCCACCAGAAGGAGGAAAGGAAGTGAAATTTGAATATTTGGGCAGAGGAATTGGTTCACTTGAGTAGCGCTGCAGCTGAGGTTGCTCTTGGGGATATGAGGAAGTTCTGTACAAAGGTTTGGATTCTGAATAGTGGTCTGAAGAAGATTGAGGTTGTGATGACCATCTCTTGCTGTCCTCGGTGTTATCAGTATCGAACACTTGTTGATCTAACCAGCTAACAATATCTTCATCTTGCGCCCATTCAGTGGCGGATGAACCTAGAAAACAATATATTGTCAGATTGGGTTGATCAAATAACTAAAAGTTAAAATGATGACAATATCAACTTCAAGCTAAATGATAATGATATATAGAATACCGTGACATAATGCATACATAGAAATTTGAACTTAAAACTAATAAGAAATACAAGCTTTTAAATTATATGAAACTTGTACATCAGAAGCAGATAAGTAACCACTAGACAGGTGACATGAGCTATTTATATTGGCTCAACCATACAAACAAGCATAAATCGATAAATAAATCACGTATAATGACAGAACGTACCGGAAATGGATCAATACTGGGTTCAGGGGCAGTAAAGGGATTTTAGTAATTTTTTTATTATTGCAGGTGGTTAAAAAAGGAGAGGTTTGCATAGATGGGTGATAGGGAAATTTTATGCATTCATATTGCAATTATTAGCAGGGCTCTCAACTAAGAGATGGAGATTGCTCCCAAGGGGCTCTGCGCATAACTGTATCTGTTTTCAATTGTAAACATTTTGATTCTCAGTTGTACAGTTTTTACCACTTAACTGCTGTATGTTGTTTTCGTTTAAAATAAAAAAACCCGCTCAAAGCGGATCCACTTCATATAGGTAAATGCCATCTTGTTACATTCAGCATTGAAGCTTTCCAAAACACCGTAACCCATCTACAACGTTCCCTAGAACTCTTGGATTCTAAGTTTGAGAGGATGGATGCTCGGTATCAAAAGAGTTTGGTAAGCAACCCATTTACAATGAGGGGATGACAAAGAACCGGTGAACCCATTTGCTACTTTTAATATCTCAGAAACAATCTCTCAAGCACACACCAGCATATTTTTTAATCTTGTCCCACCAAACCATTTTGATGGTACTATAGTTTCTTTGCCGAAGGTGAAATTGCCCTTTTTCACAGGCGATGACCCTACAGCTTGGTTACCCAAGCCGAGCAACATTTTCAGATCCATAATACACCCCTCGAGCAAAACTCATTTTGCCCAGATGTGCATTTTTGGTGAGGCAGTCAAATGGTTTTCTGAGAAAGCATTACACCGTTTTGGCGAGAAGGCATTTCAGAATAGTTACGAGGGTATATCCCCTCTGACCCAAACTAGTAGCATCAGGGAGGACATCACTTCTTTTGTGAGACTTAAAGCCACCATGGAAAAAAATTCAGAGAAGGAATTTATAGTATATTTTTTGGGCAGTTTGCAAGATTCAATCATAGCATGGGATTGATAAATGAAACATCAAATAGAAGCAGTCAGTGCGCCTTGTAGAGAAAAATGATGCACCTTATGCTTGCACAAGGCGCATGTGTTGGTTGCGCCCAGATGCGCCTTGCGTTTAGCAAGGCTCAGAGGGTGCGCCTCAGACAACTATGAGTAAGCCTTTTTTTACATTCCTAACAAACTTTCAATTCATTAGTAAACCTAATTTTTGATGCTCTTATCCCCACAACTATCCATGTCCATTTCCCCTCTTTCCATTTTCTCTTTCTCACATTCACTTTTCATCTCAAAAAATTCATCGTTTCTCCTTCAAAACGCAATAGATATGCCAAAATAACCAACATATTAACCCCACAGCTGTTAACTCACTCTTACACCCTCTCTATTTCAGTATAATCACTTAAATTCAGAATGAAAACCAAAGATAGGAGTAGAAGTATAATCAATTCAAACTGACCATATATCAGTGACGGCTGCTGGAATCCAGCAAGATATCAGTGAGTTTCAAAATTCAAGGTTCCTAAAGTGCCTAGGCCCTAGCTTTACGGCGAGACCTCAGCTGTGTTTGGAGAAGCATTGTGCCTAGGTGTGTGCCTTGTGTGCTTTGACAACTATTACGTTAAAATACAGGAGTATGTGACAAAATATCCATGAGAATTAAAAATTTGTGGAGACAGAGGACTTGTGGCAAGCATAATGTCCACGTTTCAATTGAAGATGCACAAGGAGGGGTGTCAATGAGGTATTTCAACATCCATCTCGAGAAAAAAAAAACAATTGAGGTAAAGGGGTTCATGGCATGGCTAAGGAAAATAATGGGATTTTAGAAATTTAGTTATAATTGCATGTGGTTACGAGAGGAGGTTAGCGTGAGTGGGAGATGGGGAAGTTTCATAATTGCAGGGCTCAATTGAGAGGGAGTTTACTACTAAGGAGCTATGTTTGTTCCTTCTTTAAAGTGGTGTGTTTTTTCCCACTTTACAATTGTTGTTTGTTCTTTTCTTTATAATTACCCATTGTCCCACATTGACGGTATGGGCAATTGAAGTGAGGTTATAAATTAAATGGGCTCTACCAATAAGTCTATAATGGATCTCCAAAAATTCATGATCTGCCTAAGGGATGCTAAACTTTGATAAGAAGATAAAAAGACCATGATCAGTTTTGCTCAATACATCCAGCAAGTCCCTGCCTTTCAAGCTTTTCACACAATGACAAACTATCTACTACTACTCAACTAAAAAAAGGGAAATGCTTTATTTCCTAAACAAAGCATAGACTACTGATAATACACAGTAATACAGTGGGTCAAATGATTCATTCAAGATCTCAAGCCGAATGAAAGTGACAAGGAAAAAACCACACATACCACATTGGTGACATTACATTTCTTAGTTTGGTTCTAAGCAGTACAATTATGTAAATTGGTTACATTCAGTTTTAAACAAAGTGCAGACATTAATTAGTAACAGCTGGTACTAGGAAGAGACCACACACATTTACTTTAGTCAAAGTACTGATGGGAGCTTGTAACTTCAAGCTAGTCAGGAGTCTTTATTTGTTTACTATGGCATAAATTGAGTCCACTTTGAGGGTACACGTTCCTTACAGATTTCATGAGAATTTTGAAGCCTAAAGGTTGAGGACACTCACAAGTAAAAACTGTGAGAAGTTACCTTAGGGATATCAGAAGATAAAGGCATGTTTATGAGTTATTTCCCCCAAAGTGCTGGAGGAGAATATTAGAGAAAGAAATGGTACGCAGTTAGTTAAGAGAGGGTTTGAAATTGAAGTTCCATGGTCCTCATTTACAGCCAATGTCAAGATGTAGGACCACGTGAAATATAATGATAAATGACAACCCTAGGATTTAAATTCCATTAAAGCAGGCTTTCAGATTTATAGTGAACGAAGAACAATACAGAAAGTTGTGATCCTACCATTTAATGAAATAACCAGACATTCAGCTCTATTTGAAAGCATCTATTGTTTTTAAAGATTCAACACATTTAAAACTGTGGTGTTCTTACATCTCATCTCTTTGCATAGTGACATATGATGGACACTCCACTGAGCTGATTAGATATTAATATGAATTTGAGATCAAAGCACATCCAAGTAGACAAAAGAATCAATTTAGGGAAGCCCAACAGGAAAGAAAGTAGCGTCAATTGTCAAATAAAAACTGATAATCATATAAAAAATTTGAACTCACTTTCTCTTGAAAAAGATCCAGATCCTCTATCACCAATGACCCCTGGATGTCTTGGGCCTGCCACATTCCTATTCAACTGTGCAAGAAAATTTGGAAAGTAAAACCAAACAGCATTAGTAACACATCTCAAAACTAAAAGATTCGATGATTAGACATTAATATTAGAAAGATTGTTGGAATTTATAATTTTATGATAAGGTCGGAGGCTGAGGCTGCATCATAATGATTAAAAATAAACCAAATTTCACAATCCAAGAAAATAACCATATGTTATAGACTTATAGTTAACTCCTAAGTTCATATCAGAGTTATCCCATTGTTTGAAGCGACAAAAATAAATATATATAGCTGTTGTCTGAACAGTCATAATGAACATTCTTACGAATGTACCGAATCAAACAAAATACAAATTTTCTTCTCCTCCCTCATATATTCAGAAGTGATGTAGAACATCATCTCATCTTCACTATCTTTCAAAAAAGTTCCAAATTGCTAAAGCTAGAAAGCCAGGAAATTATAAATATAAACAGTTGTCAAAGGTGTGCTTGTCTCTCAAGGCTCCAATCTCATCGCCTAGCGCCCGCCAGGCCCATCACATTCGCACACCAGGCTCCGGGCTCCAGGCACGCACCTAGGCGCGCCCGACTCCATATTTAGTTTTTTACTTTTTTATTTGAAATATAATAATATAGGTAAGTTTAAAGTTTATTAAAGACCAGAAAATAAAAAAAGAATTTAATTTCAGTTGATTCATAGTTCATAATTAGCTAATTAACTATTAACAAGACTAAATAACTAATTAGACTTATACTATTTATGGTACCTTATGGTAATTATTAGTTGAAAATAAAGTTATTTATATCTTTTCTCATTGTGCCTAACAACAAAAGTTGGACAATTTCCTAAAAGGTAAACTATTTTCATTCATGATGAAGATTTGAAGCTTAACAAGATGACATGGAGGAGGAGCCAATAGATAAATAATTTGAGAGTTGTTCTACTATTGAAGATGAGGATTGCTTTTGTTGATGATTATCTTTTAGTTTTAGATTACTAAAATTATGATAATAATCTATAGATTAATGAATTTTCAATTTATATGATGAAGTTAGTATTTTTCTTTCATGGTTTTAAGGCTTAGCATGATTTATAAAAAAATTTAGTTAGTACACCTAAGGCGTGCCTATCGACTAGGCTCCAGGACCCCCAAGCACCTGGGATGCGCCTAGTGCCTTAACAACTATGGAACAGGATTAGAGTTTCCATGCTACATGCTGCCTATGTTACCTGGACTCGGGTACGAGTATCGGATACGGGTGTGGATCCTGGTATCCGGTACGATATTTTTAAAATTTTAGGATACGGGGACACCGTCCTAATTTTGGACACGGGTACAGGGATGCGGAGAAGTCACAAATAAGTGAGAATTTCCAAAAATATGAAAATAAAAAGTATTGAAATTTCATATAATATTGTCAACTCTAATTTTTACGGCAATCCAATTCTAATTTTTTAACAACTTAAATTTGTTTTAATTTAATTATAATAAACCTATTTCTATTTCATTTCAATAGAAAACACCCCAAATAATTCATCTTTTAGTTAACCTATAGACTATAATTAAATGCAATAAAAAAATCTCCTCCCACCTTACTTTGAGGTAATTAATTTGTCCAAGAATCTTAATGTAGTTCAACTTAAATAAAGCATAACTGAATTCAATTTCAATAAATCTAGTTACATATCAATTTTATATTCGGTGAATAGAATCTAAAGTTGAAAAAAAGAAAGAATTAGAAGTTTGAAAATAGAAAGTGCCTAACTGGCACATAATAATAAATTTTAATTACCCAACCCTAAAATGACGTTAGTGCTGAGTTACAGCCCATACTATATTGGTCCAAGCAATGAACACCCATTAAGCCCAAGCCCAACTTCACATTGTCTTCCCCCTTCTCCATTCTCTGTAATTAGAATGATAACTAGGGTATGGATGGCAATCTGAAACTGAATACTACTCCTATGGTGGATCTTGGCGGATGGGTAGGGCTGTAGCATTACTCTGCCCTACCTTGCCGCCGCCACTGCTTCCATGGACGTGCTATTTGAGTTATCAATTTACACAAACTAGGTTACCCGCACTTGTGTACATTTTGCAGCACTGGACAAGTGTCTGGCACCGGTATCCGTACCGGCCATACCGGACACCGGTGTGCCAGCAAAAATGGTGAGTCCAAGTAACATAGTATTAAACCATCCCTTTATCTCAAACACAATATTACACCTTCCTTTATGATAGCATGAAATACTATCCCTTACTTTACATTCCTTTCATTTCCTTTCCTTTATGATTTTTACACAACTTGAAACCTTAACTCTAATTTATTCCAGCGGGCATTCAGAATGAGTAGGGAAATATACTAAGAGAAACTCTGAGTCAAAAGTGAACAAATCAGAACTAAGTCATAACTAACTACTGCAATTATCAAAAATATTTTCTTCCATCAACCAATCTCTTGCTATCTATTGAAATTTTAACAGTAAAACTAACTTATCAGAGTCTCAAAGATGTTATCTTTCTTGTTTGCTTTTTTATGGGATTCTTTCTGGTTGCTGATTAATGTTATAACATAGTTATTCTTGCAAGTAGCAAACTTTCCCTGGCCCTTTGGGAGAAATTTATTGCACACCAAATGGAATCTCAAGCAATCCAGCTGTTGTCACTCTAAAAAATGAAGAAAAAGCTATGCAGATGACTTAAGTTTTTTTAATAAACATGTCATCACAGCAGTTTAAACTAGATGGTTATGGAAATTAGAATCTTTTTGTTAGTCTCAACGTTGTCCAAGTTGAAAGCTGTATTTGTATCCGTCATTGGTAGTTAGATGGTTTTATTAAGATCCTTCGCTATAATCAAGAAATAAGTATCTTGTGAACAATTGACTTTAAGCAGAAGTTAATTAGAAGACTGATGAACACACACACACTTATAGAATTAAGGTGGGTAATTTCTAGAAAATTATTGAATAAATTGCCTGAGACTAAAATAGACATGAATAGTTGTTATAGAGTTGAAGTGCTGCAGCGCAAGCAATGATTTTAATTAACTTATTGGATTCTTAGGGTAGTAGTGCTGTATTGGTTTGAACTTTAAAGTGATTCTTTTTCAGGCTAACACAGGGCTTCTGATCTTTAATCTTTTAACACATTAGCCCCTATTATTTTATTGTGACTTTAAGACCTTGATCCTTTATCTCACACATTGATCAAAGGATAATAACTAATAAGGGTTCTGAAGAATTCAATCTGTAGATTCATAAATCATCAGAAGTTCAGCATGTTAACATAAAAGAATGCCTCAAGACTTAACGAAAATTGTTGGATGGTTCGGTATTTAAATATAGCATACAATTGTGGCCTCAGAGTGCTTCATTCTCGCGTGTTATTCTTGTAATTTGATAATTGATGATGTGTTACTTAACTGTTATGTGCACATCTCCATTCTCTCTTGCCTATCAGTTAGTGGACTAATCCAATAAATTCAGGTTTTGGACCGCGGCGAGAGGATCGAGCTTTTGGTAGATAAATCAGAGAATCTGCAATTCCAGGTACATGATGATGTTCTTTACTGTTTTCGGTCCAAGAGCTATAAATGATATGGTTTTCTGTGTTTCTGAAGGCGGATAGCTTTCAAAGGCAAGGACGACAGCTGAGGCGGAAGATGTGGCTACAGAATCTCCAAATGAAGTTGATGGTTGGAGGTGCTCTTCTCACTCTTATTCTCATCATCTGGCTTCTCGTCTGCCGAGGTTTTAAATGTCATTAGATGAGATTCCGAAACCTTGGTGGTAACAAACGATTTTTCTTTTTTTCATGTTTGAAAAAAGTTGTGTTTTCCTTTGGAGACCATCCTTAGCATTTACACGTTAAAGACTGTTAACTAACTATATGTTGGTATGTTGTTATGGTTTTGTTAATAGCAAGCATTTCATGTAACAGTGGATGATCGGTGTGATTATTCATCCAATATATAATACTATTGTTTTACCGTTTAATACAAAGAGGATAAATTGGACAAGTAATCTTGAAAATTAATATTTTTTACACCTATGGCCCCCCAAAATTATGTTAATTGTCTTTTACATTTATTTAGTGAAAAATAAGTAGTCTTTTTTACTTCTTTTTACATTTACATTTACCAGGTTGGGTCCGATTCCAATCGGGTTTAATTAAAATAAGGTTAATTAAATCATATATTAGATGAAAAATTAATATTCAATTGAACATAGTTCGAGTGTACATTCACAAAGTGGGTGTGCTGATCAGGGTTATTATCGTGACACCTTAAAAATAAATAACATTTACTTTGCCATTAGATTCTTTTGTTGCTTTTATACTTTTTCTTTTGTAACTGCCTTCTTTTTCCTATTTAACTTGAATTTCATAACTTCAAACCTCCATGTTTTACAAACCGTTGATTTTTTTGAATCGGCACTTTGAAAATTTTGTTCGTCTTTATTTTATATATAAAATGACACTTTGAATTTTTGCATGAAAATAAAAAATTTATTGCAATCATATATATAATATAATAGTTGTATAATAAATTTTTTCTATGAAGGCGTTATACAATGTATAAGAACACTCTTATATAAT
>CATIWQ010468615.1:0-15269 GCA_949673415.1 Euphorbia schlechtendalii | reverse complement strand
TAAGGGAGGAAAAAAATTAATTTTAATTTTTGAACTGGCCGGAAATAATTCCCAGCCAACAACATGAACGGCCGGAATTTATTTCCGGCCAACCACATTAATGGCCGGAAATAATTTCCGGCCGTTAATGTTGCTGGCCGGAAATAAATTCCGGCCACATATGCTGTTGGCTGGAATTAATTTCCGACCAGCGAGTTGGATGGCCGGAAAATTATTCCGGCCGACAAGTTGGCTGGCTGGAATTTTATTCCGGCCAACCACATTAATGGCCGGAAATAATTTCCGGTCATTAATGTTGCTGGCCGGAAATAAATTCCGGCCACATATGCTGTTGGCCGGAATTAATTTCCGGCCAATTATAAAGGAGGCTGGAAATTATTTCCGGATAACTAATTAGATGGCCGGAATTTAATTCCGGTCGACGATGTGGTTGGCAGAAATAAAATTCCGGCCAATAAATTCAGGCCACATATGCTGTTGGCCGGAGTTAATTTCCGGCCAATTATAAAGGAGGCCGGAAATAACTAATTAGATGGCCGGAATTTAATTCCGGTCGACGATGTGGTTGGCCGGAATAAAATTCCGGCAACCGGAAACTGCTCTGTTTTTGCAGTTTCCGACACCGGAAAACTGCTGCTGCTGGTACAGCAGCTTTTTCCGGCACAAAAAAATGCAAAACATAGCAGTTTCCGGTTGCTGGAAAGTGCTGCTGCTTTTCCGGCCAAGAAATGGCCGGAAAAGCAGTCCTGATGTTAACCCGAAATTCGATAAATTAAGTTTGGATGTTAGAATGGAGAAAAAAAATGGTTAAGTTTGGTTTTATATGAGAATTAGGGTGAAGGGTAAAATGTGAAAGTATTTGAAAAAATACGGACGACGCGAAGTAAAAACGGGCGACGCGTAGCAGCTCAGTATTAAAACACCCAAAATTAATCAAAATGATTAATTACCACAAGAGCTAAGTTTTATTTCTCATACTTTTTCACCAAAGTTAATTTTGAAAAAGTTTGCAGTACTCATATTCTAAAATCAAGACATGTTTTCATAACATGTACCGGGAATTATACTAATGAAACTAGTGGTATGCGTGATCACCGATACTACCGAGGTTTAACCGGTGATTTCACTGGAAAATTAATTTCCTTAAAAATTGATTTATATTTAAAAAATACATTGATATCTATATATTTATAATATAAGTACAAGAAGAAACGTTTATTTCATTTGATATCATTGCGATTATATCATAGATAGAATTTTGTTTTAGATCGTGTACAAAAATTTGAAAGATATTTCAATTTTAAAATTAATAATAAAAGTTTACGATTGAAAAGGTTAAGAATTAAACATACAATCTTTAATATATATATTGATAACACAGTCAAATATAGTCAGGCGGATCATATCCACCCCAAGCAGGGAAAGATACCACAATGAAGCTAGGAATGTTCCTACTGATCCAAGCGGATCCCTTTCCGCCCCAAATACGAAAGACCCAGTAATCATCCAGGCAGATCACATCCGCCCCGAATATGGAAGAGACAAGCATTCCCTTAATTCTTAAGAGGGAAGGATCCAGGCGGCCACCAAGCTGAGTTAGCTTGTTCGCCTGGATCAATCCCGACTCCTCAGGAACAAAGAATTCAATTGATATTCTAAGTTCACAAAAAAAACCTCCATGGCTGGAACTCTCACTAGAGATAAACTTTATCTTGTCAACAAGATAAAGATCCATTCAAACTAGAACTCTGGATGAGTTACACTTTAGATCATACTAGGGGATGTTCAAAGAGTATAAAAAGGCCCTTTGGGTCACCAAGCAAAAGTGCATATTTTAAAAACACTAAAAAAAACTCCCTGCCTACTCTCTTAAATCAGATCTAACTTAAGCATCGAAGAGGCTACGCCGGTCACACGACTAGTCCCCCATAGCAATTGTTTTTATCTTGCGAGAACCTTCAGACCACGTCAGAGAGGAACACTTGGAGCAAACTTCAGTCAGAGAGTTAACGTGTTGAACCACTTTCCAGACAAATTCAACATTAGTGCGGTGAGCGTGGATTGAATTTACTTGCTCAGGCGAGAATTTCGGTTCACACGAACATTCCGATAATCGAAAAATTTCAATTCCCAGTCAAATCTCAAATGGCTCACAACGAAATTAGCAACCATCCCCCTACTACAGGAATAACCGTCACGGGGACGCCACTGCCTACGATTGACGACCGCCCCCATAATCATGGACTCGTTAAAGGAGATAACCCCCTCCTTCAATTGCAGCAAAAATACAAGATAGCCCCGGAAGAGAAGAAGGCATATCGGAAATCAATTATCGAGATATACATCTCTTCTAGCATCATGTATGGTGACCTGAGCAAAGCTGATTTAATCATATCTAGACGGGATACGATACCACCTCGTAACTTGATTGATGATTTTGACAGTGCGTCCCAAGGACATATGCCGCCCCACCTCTACAACATCACCCGGCCAACCTTTACGCTCGTCATCCCTCACACAAATCCCTAGATCACCTCCACGGCATTCTCAGCAGCCTCAGATACCATAACCACGCAACCCATGGGACTGAGCTCGATCGGACAATCAACTTAATTATCATTACTCTAAGGGCTAGTATCTGCAATGAAAGACAGTCAGATTCCGCCTGGAGACATAGGGCCAACGATGGCTGCCATCCAAGGGTTAGGAATAGGCATGCAGCCTGAACCAATCCCAAAAATAAGAAATTTAAAGTGTGATGTCGAGCCGGTAAGTGAAGAAAAAGATGACCTATAGTTGAAGAAGAAAGCCAAGAAGGTTTTTGCAAGATTGGTTGTACCTTATCAGGAGGCAACGTCGAGGATCAATTTTTCACCATTCAAGAAAAACATCCTTGATCAAACCTTGCCCAAACTCATCTACATACCCTCCTTCGACAAATACACAGGAAAAGATGATCCAAATTACCACTTTGTCAACTTTAAAAATTGAATGGAAATGTCGAGAGCCTTTGAGGCATATATATGCCGATACTTTTCAGCCACATTGGGTGGACCAGTGGCACGGTGGTTCACCTCACTCTCCCCTAATTCCATAGGGAGCTAGGATAAGCTCAGCGAAGCATTCTGTAAACATTTTTTAGGCTCCACCCCAGCCGGATTGGTAACGAGGAGTCTCTACGAAATTGTACAAGGCCTAGAAGAAAGCCTCCGTGATTATTACAATGTTTCAACGAGGCCTACCTCGAGGTACAAGACTTAGATTTCAGCACCGCCAAAGAGGCAATGTTGATAGGTATGCAAAGTAGAGATCTTAGGAATGAAATCCTGACCAGGCACCCCAAAAGCCTACAACAAATGCTTGGCATGGACAAGGACTTGATCCCAGCAGATGAAATAAATTTCAACCGAAGGAGATAGGGTTGGGGTAGAGAGATAAAGAGAGAGGACAGACATAGATTTGAAGATAAAAGTTGAAAAAGTCGACACGGATCCAGTCGAAGCGAGTATCCTGAACGAGAAGAAGACCGCCCCAAGTTGAATGCATATTTGAGCTGGATACTAGTGGCTATCAAAAAGATCCTAGAGAAGAAAAACATCTGTTTCCCCAAAATCCTCGAAGGAGTCTCCTTGGGGTGAGATTTGAACAAATATTGCAAATGCCACAGAGCTAAAGGTCATCACATAGATGATTGCAGATCATTGGTCGACATCGTACACGAGCTTATCAAAGCTGGCAAATTCAGCCAGTTCGTAAAAGGAATTACCGGGAGACATGAAAGAAAAGAAGGAAGCGTAGATGAGAGATAAGATGACTCGAATAAGAAATCTGAATGCACAAAAAGAATTATCATGGTGATTGCAAGCGAACAAGAATACAAATCTCCCAAAAAGAAAGCTATAAGTTTGTCTAGTAAAAAGAACAACGTCAAAGATGAGGTGGAAATCCTGAAACCATTTAGAAAAAACTCATTAGTGGAGAAACAACATGCCGATCCCATCGTCATCGAGGCAACAATGGAGAACTTCACAGTAAGAAAAATCCTTCTAGACACGGGCAGCTCGTTGAATTCATCACCAAAAAGGTTGTTGAAAAGTTGGGAGTATATCACTCCCGGATTCAGGTCGGATGCTCGCAATTCATTGGACTAAACGACCAACCCATACAATCTTTAGGCAAGGTCATATTGGAAGTAGAAATGGGTAGCCTCAAGAAAAAACTTCGTGGGAAAGAAGAATTCACCATCGCTGACATCTCAGTGGGATTTAACGTCATATTGGGTATACCATTTCAAACTGAAACTCGGATGCTCATCGCCCCGATGGACTTGGTATTTTTCATACCAACCACAAAAGGGACCGCGGTAGTGGTAGGCAACCCCCAAGTGACCCAAGAGGCCTACCTGGCCTCATTGCACAGAGAATCACTCCTGGTGGAAGAAGAATATGAGATAGACCGCCCGGAAAAAATCAAGGCAGCTAAGGAGTTAGAAAAACTCAAGGTTGGGCCAGAACGCTCGCTCAAGATTGGGAAGAACCTTTGCAGCGATGTAAAAGCAGAAATAATATGCGCCCTTACCAACCAACAACAAGTCTTCTCATGGTCATCAAAAGATCTTGTAGGCGTCAGACTTGAGGTTATGCAACACAAGCTGAACTTGAATCCAAACGCCGAGCCGGTCATCCAAAAGAAGAGGAAACATGCGCCTAAACAACAACAGACCATCGAAGAAGAGGTAGGCAAACTCTTAAGGGTTGGACATTGTGAGCATGGGATTTTGTACCAGCTTGCGCGTTCAATGATGACAGCTTTTTGAGATTATTATCCGTGGATCACACAAATTTTCGATTATCTGAAGATCTCCAAATGGGAACGTTCCTCATCATCAAGTTGTGTTAAGGGCTAAAATTATTTTTTTAAAAAAATAGGACTGTAGTAAAATAATTTAATAAATAAAAAAATATATTTTAATAAAAAAAACGAGCCAAACCTAGAGAAAAAGGGACGCTGATCGCTAGAAATCCTAGCAACTTACTAGGATTTCCAGCAAGAGCCTCGCTGGAAATCCCAACGAGGCTGGAATTTTCAACGAGCCCGGCTCGAGCCCGAAAATCCCCTATAAATATCGGGACTTTTTTGGATTGAAGGGGGTTCGAAATTTCAGAGAAAAGTTTGATTTTACGGAGAAAAGAACCACGAAAAAATTATAAAAAATATTTTCTTACATTCAGATCTAAAACATGTTTGGATTCCGAAACCTTTTGATTTTCAAATCAATTTTCTTCTATTCTTCTTCTTCAAAAATCCTTAGATATTCCCGAGTCTAAAACAAATTGGGAACGTTCCTCATCGTCAAGTTGTGTTAGGGGCTTAAATTATATTTTTAAAAAAACAGGACTTTAGTAAACTAATTTAATAAATAAAAATATATATTTTAATAAAAATAATCGAGCCAAACCAAGCGAAAAAGGGGCTTGCTGCTGGAAATCCCATCAACTTACTGGGATTTCAAGTAGGAGCCTCACTGGAAATCCCAACGAGGTTGGGATTTCCAGCACAGCCTCGCTGGAAATCCCAGCGTGGCTGGAATTTCCAGCGAGCTTGCTGGAAATTCCAACGGGGCTTGCTAGACTCGAGCCCAAAAATCCTCTATAAATGTCAAGACTTTTTTGGATTGAAGGAGGCTCGAAATTTCAGAGAAAAAGTCTGGTTTTCAGGAGAAAAGAACCACGAAAAAAATTTTAAATATTTTTTCTTACATTCGGATCCAAAACATGTTTGGATTCCGAAACCTTTTGATTTTCAAATCAATTTTTTTCTATTTCTTCTTTTTTAAAAATGTTTAGATATTCTCGGGTCTAAAACAAATTTAGAACCTGAGTCTGATTATCTTTTGGATAAATAAACATTTATTATCCATCTAAACTGCAACTTAAAAATGAACGAGAAACGCTCCCGGTGATCATATGGATACGCCGAAGTGGATTCAAGCCGAAAGGGTAAGCCTCTATGTTCCTAGAGCTGCTTCATCTCGTGCTTCCTGTATTTTTTTATTTCCATTTTATATGTGGACCTAGGAATTATTTTGTTTTCTTTTATTATGTAAATATTGTAATATTTATTCTTCATCATTAATTTATGTTAGGATATCCCCACGAAGGGAATAAAAATTATTCTCGGATAATAGACCTCATCTTTTGCCTTGCAATCATTTTCACTAAATATAAATGACCAACATATTTGTAAATGAAATGAATAATTTTATTCTAAAATAAGATTTTTAACCATCGATATTTTAACTAGGCCACACAGACCTTCTCAAAATTAAATCGAACATACGTGCAAATATTATGCTAACAGTTGTGGATGCAGGTTAGATGTATTCCTAGGATTTATTTTCCTTTGGGTATTGCAAATATTTTCATGGAAATTGTAATTAATAGATTAGGTGAGCGGTTGCATCCCCGAATGCTATGTAATCTTTAATCTTTACTTTTTCGCATTTATTTATTGCTTTATGTATGAATTTACTACTTTCAAATATACGTGAATCATGCATAATAACTCGAAAATGACATAAGTGCGGATATGCAGAATTAAGAAATACAATTTTCTATAGATATAATATAATGTGATCCAATAAGAAATAAGCAACTTATCCCGAACTCGAATCCCTGTGTCTTAGTGGGCCGTCCCCTGGATGTTAATCCTCACAGGACTCTAATTCCTGGAAAGAGCTAATCCAGGTGGCGTCTCTACACTAAGAGATGGTGGATTTGAATTTGACCGATCTAAAAATGTTTTCGCTCTCTCTTTCAACCTTTCTAAGTCCACAACCCGGTACATTTTAAACACCCCGGTGGACCACGCCTCTCATTTCACACGCTCTTGGCCCATCGCTTAGTGTCGTTCGCTCATAGACATCTTAGAAAAATCCAATACCCAAGTTGGTTATCCAACGTGGTGTTGGTGAAAAAACCAAGTGGAGCCTACAGGATGTGTATAGACTTCACTGATGTGAACAGAGCTACTCCTAAAGATGATTACCCACTCTCGAGTATTGATAAATTGGCGGACGCAATGGCAGGCTATGTAGTCTACTCATTGTTAGACGCCAAATGCGAATATAACCAAATAACTATGCACCCCGCCTATGAGGAAAAGACACCTTTATCACCCACAAGGGCACCTATTGCTACACGGTTATGCCTTTCGGTTTGAAGAAAGCATGAGCAACGTATCAAAGGTTGGTCAATGAAATGTTTCAAAGATGAGATAGGCAAATCAGTAGAAGTATATGTTGATGACATGACAATTAAAAGCAAGGATGAGGCGACACATGCGAAAGATATCAGGAAAGTTTTTAAAGTACTACAAGAATATCGCTTGAAATTTAATCCCGAGAAATGCACATTTGGTGTGAAAAGGGGCAAATTCTTAGGGTTCATGATCTCGCAGCGAGGGATCGAGACGAATCTAGAAAAGATCGAAGCAATCCTGAAGATGGAACCACTTCAAACACTGAATGAATTTCAACGGCTAAATGGAAGAATCAACGCCTTGGGAAGATTTATATCTTTCTGGACCAATAGATGTATGGCTTTCTACAAGGCCATGAAAAAAGACAAAGATTTCAAATGGGATCAGCATTGTCAAGAGGCATTTGAAGAATTAAAGAAATTCTTGGGAAAGCCACCGCTTCTTAATACACCCCAGTCGGACGATATGCTTTACATGTATCTGGCTACCATCGATGAGGCGGTAGGAACATTATTAGTTAAAATAAGAAGGACAAGATCAATTCCCAATATACTACACTAGCAAAGTGTTAAGGAACAACTTATATATCCTCGAATTGAAAAACTCACCGTGGCCTTAATATTCGCCTTTACTCTGCTCAGACCGTACTTTTAAGCCCACACAGCCATAGTAAGAACCAACTTCCCACAGAAAAAAGTTCTTCAATGACCGAAAACATCAGGAAGAATGGCTAAATGGGCTATCTGGTTAGGAGAATATGACATAAGGTTCAAAAATAGAAACTCCATGAAAGCATAGGTTCTGGCAAACTTTGTAGTAGAATTCGCAAGGTTCGAGCCTGCCAAAGAAATCAAAACTGAAAAATGGGAAATCCTAGTGGATGGAGCATCTTCCCACGAAGGGACCGGAGTTAGTGTGTATATTTGAGGCCTTGGGAAAATCAGATTTTCCTAAGTCGTAAAATTAGCCTTCTCCGTTACCAACAACGTAGCAAAATATGAGGCAGTCATCAAAGGGCTAGAGCTAGCCCAAGAGATAGCGCCGGATAGATTACTGCTCAAAAGTGACTCGAGGCTGGTTGCGAATCATATCAATCGAAATTTCGAGATAAAAGACACAGAGTTGGCTAAATATCTCTTGAAGGTAATAAATCTTATTGAGTTGTTAGAGTCAAGAGGAACCACCAAGAAAATCGAGCATTTCTAGGAAGGAAAATGAGAAGGCAGGTGAGCTAGCCAAGACACCTTCTAACAAAGACGAGTGGAAAAATCTCACATGCCCATACGAAGTAATCGCTCACCCAAGCAACGAGACAGAGATGAGTTTAATGATAGAGCAGAAAGACCTAGGATGGATGAAATCCATCTACGAATACCTCGCCACAAACCAGTTGCCAGATGATAAGATCGAAGCTACCAAAATGGTAAGGAAAGCCATGTAGTTCTCCCTGCTGAATGGAGAGCTTTACAGAAAATCATACTCCAATGCTTGGAAAAAATGCATAAAGGTTCAGGAAGGAGCCAAGATCCTACAAGAACTCCATGAAGGAGACTGTGGCTCCCACCAGGCGACGGTAACACTAGTTAGAAAGGTAAGTCTCGTCAGTTTTTATTAGGAGTCTATGGATTTGGATGCGGAGAAATACGTCAAATCCTACGACTAATGTCAAATTCACGCATAAAAATCTCATGTCCCTCATGCGGTTCAGCGCCCCCTTCTAACTGCCTGACCATTTACAACATGGGGAATAAACATTACGGGACCCTTACAAGAAGCGAGTGTCCAAAGGAAATGGATCCTAGTGGCCATTGACCACTTCACAAAATGGGTTGAGGCGATTGCTCTAAGTAGCATCACGCTAGAACGATGTTAGATTTTGTTAAAAAGAACATCATAGCGCGATTTGGAGTGCCGCACCGAATCATCTTTGATAACGGTACGCAACTCACATCTAACAAATTCCAAGACTTCTGCAAGGAATTGAAGATCGAAACCCATTTTAGTTCAGTCGCTCACCCCTATACTAGCGGCTAGACGGAAATCACGACTAAAATGCTTGGTCAAGGAATAAAAGAAAAGGGTGATATAAAGAAAAGGAGTCTGGTCGGATGAGTTAATTAATATTTTATGGGCATACCGAATAACCCCATGCACATCTATCGGAGAAACACCTTTTTCAATGGTTTATGGAGTCGAGGCGATTCTACTCATTAAAATCAGTCCACCATCCAACCAAGTGGCCTATTACACAAAAAAAGAGAATGACACCAATATGAGATACCATCTGGACGATCTACAAGAGAAGCGTGAGAGAGCGTGTATTCTAATGGCAGCCTACAAAGCTAGGATTACCAAATACCATGATAAAAAAAGTCAGAGTTTGGGGTGAATTGGGAAGGCCCCTACAGAATTTCACAAGTTATCAGACTAGAAACCTACAAACTGCAAACCATGGAAGGAAAAGAGGTCCTAAGAACTTGGAAAATGGCAAAGCGTAGGTCATATTACATGGCTAACAACTCTTAGAGGGATTTAGGCGACCATACTCTTCTTTTAAGGACTTTTTCCCAATGGTTTTTTTCCTTAAAAGTTTTTTAACTAGGCGGCACACCCTTAGAAGAGGTAGTTAACTGGATGCGTAGAATTCCTAGATGTACTTTTCAAATTATTCAATAAAAATGATTAATTTAAAAAACATGCACATTTAAGTACTGATCATACTTTGAGATTGCATAAAAAAATAAAAAGAAAAGAACTTAAAATATCAAGGTGACTCAATATGCATAAGACCTAAAAACCATTAAGTGGCAAACGTGAGGCCTTTGAGGCTGTTCGAAAGCTTAAGACCTGAAAATCATTAAGTGGCAAACGTAAGGCCATTAAGGCGGCTAAAAAGCTTAAGACCAAAAAATCATTAAGTGGCAAACGTAAGGCCACTAAGAAGACTAAAAAGCTTAAGACATAAAAATAAAAAATATGGCAAATAAACAGGCCATCCAGGTGGCCCAAAAATGCAAAAGATTCAAAGGCAAAAGCATTCAGATGGCTAAAACATTCAGACGGCTAAACAAAACATTCGAGGTAGAAAATCAGATATCATTAAAAGGCCAAAATACAACCATAATATTCTTACAAAATACTGAGTATAAAGTTCAAAATAAGGCTTAATGCCACCCCCTCAACACATTGGGGATTGGCTGAGTTGGCACCTTCACCTTTCTTCACCTTGGGCTCCTCGTTAATTGACTCATACAAGGCCATCTCCTCTTCATCCGGCTCATTTGGATACTTCACCACCGCTATGAGATCCTCAGGGAGATCCGAGTGGCGAGCTTGACAAGCCTCAAAGATTAGCCGGCCATACTTACGGCCGTCCATCACCATATTAAGTATAGTTTGGCTGTAATCAGTGACAACTTTAGAAACCTCCCCCTCATATTTTGAGATGGTGTTCTGCAAGTTATCCCAAGCCAAAGCTAGCTCCTCACCCTTCTTTTGGGCCTCCTCCACCCTCTTGTTAGCCTCCTCAAACTGCTGGCCCATCTCGTCCTTATCCACTTCAAGCTCTACAACTCTTTTATTGGCATTCTCCAACTCGTGAGTAGTGAGTTCATGAGTCCACTCCAACTGCACTAGGTTCTAACTTTTCCAGGTCATTTCAACCGCCTAGGAGGCCATCTGAACAATCCGACTCGTTATAAATAGAGAACAAAAATAATAACGGTAAATCACAAGCAAAAGGGAGAGAACCTTAGTGGACATCATAAATAGGGCTTTGGACGACTGAAGCAAGGTTTCGGTCGCCAAGTATTTCTTTTTTGCATGAAGAGGCAAGATGGTCCTCAAGACATTCTGGATCGAGGCGGTGTAAATGGAAGGATAACCCTCGCCTACGAATGATAGCAAGTTCGCTTGAAGAGACTCAGAGCTGACCTGCCTAGATGAGTCGGTAGAGGTATCCAAGTTGGCACCCTAATAATTGAAAAAAAGATTTAGCACCAAAAAAATAAGTCAAAAAGGGAATTTCAATTCTTACCAGTTGGAGGGTAGCTTCTCCAAAAGGATGAGGTGGCTCCACAAAAGATTCTGGGACCTCCTCAGCAATTTGAGCCTTGCGCTTCCTTTTCTTCTTGTTCGGATCTCCGCCTCATATGCCTAGAACTGCATTGGTCGAACCTTTAATAAGCTCAGGCTCAAACGTTTGCTACCTTTTGATCCCTTGATGACTTTTTGCACAAGATCACCGGTTAAAGGAAAATTAAACATTGAAAAGAAAGAAAGGGAAAGATTAAGTTCTTGGGAAAATTTGTGGTCCAGGATGATAAATATGATCAGGCTGATCAGGCTCAATAATTCTAACATTTTTAGCCTAGCCCAACTAATAGTTTGACATAGCCACACTCCCTTCCTAAGGGCATTAAAAACATCTATCCTACTATCCGAGCTGGTAAAATGGCAAGCTATGTCAAGAGAAAGGTTCCACTTGGTAAGGAACCAAAGCTGGAGATCTTCCTACCTAATAAAAATGAAATAGTGTTTGAAATACTTCACGGAGTCCACTTTATTCAAAAATTTATAGAAGCCGCCTCGGTGTGAAAAATGATAAATATCCTCGCTCGCGGTCATCCTCAATGAAGCAATCCGCCTGAAGAACTTAGCATCAAATCGCATCTCTAACCCCGTACAAATTAGATAATACCCACTAAGTCAATCCAGGCGCTGGGATAAATCTGAGTTAGACTAAGGAGGAATCCCTTTAAAACATAGATGAGTCCCTCAGGGAGCGAATAAACGAACCCTGATCAAATATGGTCCATGTAGATTCCAAAATATCCTTCAAGCAGACGAGTAACCCGTCGAGCTTTGGAGGGAAGCATTATCTTGTATTCCTTAAGCCATGGGAAAACCTCCATTTCAAATTCCAAATCGACCCAATCTTGAACCGACTCGATCAGATCAAACTAGGGTGTCATATTTACTATTTCCCTAGCCTTCCCTTTTACCTTAGCCAAGGTCTCAAGCCAGGTGGCCACATACCACCTCATGGGGCAGGTGGAACCCCTCTTCATCCTATTTATACGAGATGAAACCTCAATCGCTGTTTGAGGCAGTACCGTGGGAGTCAGACCCATTTCTTCATCTGTCTTGGCCCAGGCCGTGGCAGAAGAAGATTGAGAGGATGAGGTGGACTTACTAAGGGATGCTTGACTTCCATCCAATTCGGACATGGCTTCTGTCAGAGAGGGTGCCCTAGAGGTTAAGACATAGTCAGTATAATCTATGTTCAAAGGTTTGAAGTACTTTGAGTTCATCTCAGCTAGTTTCCTACTAAATTGGCTACTACTGGAAGAGGCGGAGATGGTCATTGTTACCTATTAAATCCTAATTAGTTAGAAAATATCCTAAAGAATCTGAAGTTAGTTCGAGGTGGCACAAACAACATTTCCATTACCTACGTCGTATTTTGGATCTAACATCAAGTTGGCCCACAAACATCATTCAAATTTAAGAAACTAATTTCATGGATCCAACAAGATAAGTTAAAGAGCTATGGAAAAACCATATGAATAATTCTGGAAACTCATATGTCGATTAAGGTAAAAACAAACATGGACAAGTGCATTGACTCTATAATAACAATCATAATTCTAAAACTTAGGGGAAACAACAGCGCCTATATATCAAACTAGAAGGCAAAATGTGTTTATCTCAGAATTGAAACAACACGCAAAAGAAAAGCAAGCATCACATTGGTTTTGCAGAAAACAATTACAATGAACGCTAAAACGGATTTGAGAACTTACTTGTAAAAAAGATCGAAGCCAGAAACAGAAGCACAAAGTATAACTCAACAAGAATGCCAGAGAAGCAGAAGAATAGAGAGAAATGAAAGCTTGTGAAAGTGGTAGAGAGAGAAAGTTGAAACCTTCATATAGAGAAGGAAATAACAACTGAAAAGACATTCTCCCCCTGTAGACCCACATTTGAAATTTGAAAAGTTAGGAACTTTTCAATTTGGCGCTCAAAAGCGTGCCCTTATAGTAAGCTCGAGGCGTGCTCTAGATGCTTCTCATCTACGCGTGATGATGAACCCTCCTGGCCCAGGCGGATCAAAATTGAACTCCTAAAGAAGCTCTGTGGGGGGACTTCTGATAACATAGTCAGATATAGTCAGGCGGATCAAATCCACCCCGAGTAGGGAAAGATACCACAATGAAGCTAGGAATGTTGTTACTGATCTAAGCGGATCCCTTTCTACCCCAAATATGAAAGACCAGGTGATTATCTAGGCGGATCACATCCGCCCCAAATATGGAAGAGTCAAGCCTTCCCTAAATTCTTAATAGAGAAGGGTCCAGGCAGCCACCAAGCTGAGTCGGCTTGTCCACCTAGATCGACTCCGATGCCTCAGGAACAAAGAATTCAATTAAATTTTATACTATCAACAGGATAAAGATCCATTTAAACTAGAACTCTGGATGATTCACACTTTGGATCAGACTAGGGGACGTTCAAAGAGTATAAAAAAACCCTTTGGTTCACCACGCAAAGGTACGTATTCTTAAAACACTAAAAAAAACTCCATGCCTCCTCTCTTAAATCCGATCTAACTTAAGCATCGGAGAGGCTACACCGGTCACATAGTTAGTCCCCCATAGCAACGGTTTCTGTCTTGCAGGAACCTTCAGACCACGTCAGAGAGGAACACTTGGAGCAAACTTCAGTCAGAGAGTTAGCGCGTGGAACCTTCAAACCATGTATGTATGTATGTATGTATGTATGTATGTATGTATGTATGTATGTATGTGTATGTATATATGTATGTATGTGTGTATGTATATATATGTGTGTGTAATCAATTATTTTTTATATCCCTCAAGAATGGCACTTCTCACTCTTAAATATATTTGGAGCATAAACAAATATTAATTGATGACTTAAGATCGAAATCAAGAGCTGATAAATGTAAACAAAAGCTTTACTCGTTAAAGAAGGAACTCTCAAAGGGTGATGATTACCTCACATGTACAAAAGGAGTCATAAACAAACTCGATGATGACATTTTGAAGGTCATAGGTAAAGTAACATAAAAATAAAGTAATAATTGAACCATTAATAAAATAATGTGTTAAAACTTGTGTCTTGTGAAAGTAGAAATTGAACATAAAGACCTCTAACATCTTATAATGACTTACCAATTGATGCAAACTTACTTAACGTTTAATTTACATTCTCCGCATTAATAACTAATTATCTAAACAAATAAAGCGGTCACACCTCATGCACCTCCTATAGGAACAATCCTGGATTTGAAGCTCAATTGTGTCACCTAGTAATATGAAACATCTAACACACTAATCATTCTAAAATCTATTTGAATCATGAAACAAACATTAATTAGTTGTCAACATCATTACTACACTTAGATACCATCACTAGTGCAGAAAGGGCCTGTAGGGTCGCATTTTTTGGGAGGGTTGTACAAGAAACCGTTTGCATTGAGCATTAAAAAACGCAGAGGGGTTATTACGAATGGTTGTTACGTAACAACCGTCCGGAATACATATAAAAGTATTACGGACGGTTGTTAAACAAAAACTGTCCGTAATACTTTGTCCGTATTATAGTATTGCGGACGGTTATTTTGAATTAACCGTCCGCAATGAAAGGTAGGTATTGCGGACGGTTATTCTATAATAACCGTCCGCAATACCCTTGAATAAAAAATATAAATAATGTATTACGGACGGTCATTATGTATGGACCGTCCGGAATACGTATTATGGACGGTTTTCTTTAGAACCGTCCGTAATATCCTTTTATAATTCCCCAGATCTCACTGCTATTTCTTCGTAGATATTAACCTCTGCCGTTCTGAATGTTATAGTCTCCTATAACTCCACCACCTCCGTCGCATCCCGTCGCTCCACCGCCTCCGTCGCTTCTCCGTTCGTCCACTTTCTTTCATCTTTCTTTTTTTCTAGGTATGTGGCCGGTTTGTTCAAGCT
>CATIWQ010468538.1:0-20082 GCA_949673415.1 Euphorbia schlechtendalii | reverse complement strand
AATTTAGGGAAAGATGAAATATATATATATATATATATATATATATATATATATATATATATATATATATATATATATATAATTTTAAAAACTTAAATGTCGTTTTAAAAAATTTTGTCGCCTTGCTTAGGGTTTATTTAGAGATTGTCGTCCAATTTTATATTTCTAGGGAGTTATTAGGTGTTTAACTAGATTATTATCGTTTGAGCATTTCACAAGTCAATTCTTTTTGTTAGGTGTTGCTAAACACATTTTTCAATATACTAATATTTTAAATAATGACAATTGAAATTTTTTTATCTTAGAAAATTCATCTCATTTCATAAAAATAACTACATATTTACGGTCTCAAATCGAGAAATAATGTGCTTTAAACACAAAATAAAAAAACTTATTAGTCATTATACTTAAAATCAAGATAAAAAACTTAAATTTTTTTATATATTTAATTAAAAATTTTATTATTTTAAATTTAATTAAATTATTATATTTTTTAGTTTTTTATCTTAAATATGCATCATTATTTTTTATAATATATTTCTATACTACAATTCACATTTTAATTGAGTTTATAATTTAAATATATTTATATAATAAAATAAAATATAAAACAAATCAGCCAAATAAAAAAAGTAATTTTATGAAATCGAAATATATATTCCGTAATTAAATTTTATTGTTTGGTAATATCAAAGTTAAGATATTAATTGCTTTTCTTATGCCCAAAAAAGAGTTAAAGTATTAATTTAAATAAAACTATTCCGAGTGGAAACAGCGTCGTTTTAACAGTAGAAACTCGAAGCCTGTGTTTCATTTCCCAGGCTCTCTCTCGGCCTCGAAGCAGAGTAGAGAGAGAGGTACCCGTATCAGAGATTTGTGCAACTGAAAATGAAATTGCATAGTCTGGTTGCCATTAATGGTTTTCTGTTTTGTATCGTTGTTATTGCTTATTCGGCCGTCCCCAAAGACCAATTTCTTGGAATCCCTCCACAAGGTCGATCCCCCTTTCCCCTTTTCCTTTTTTTAATTTCATTTTTCTTGTTACATTACTCACTCATTTCCTTTTTTCAGATGAGAATTATTACAGGACTTCTTCTGATACCATTAAATGCAAAGATGGATCCAACAAATTCCCTAAACTTCAGCTCAATGATGACTTCTGTGATTGCCTTGATGGCTCCGATGAACCTGGTACCCCTCTACTTTCTGCCTCTTATTCACCATCTTCCGTTTGTTTTAGATTCTTTTTTAGGAGCAATGAACTACTTGTTTCTGTATGATCTGCTTTACTGATTAATAGTCTTTTCTTTTAAGATATTTCCCTGGTATCACTTTGTTTGACCTATTATATTTTCTTGTTACGTTATGAATTTAATCTTCGTCTCTAAATGTTTATTTCTACTTATTTTGATCACAAATGTTGTTGATTGTAGGTACATCAGCTTGTCCTAATGCAAAATTCTACTGTCGAAATTCAGGACATGTTTCTCTTTCTATATTCTCTTCCAAAGTCAATGATGGGATATGCGGTGAGTGCGATATTGAAACCTTGCACTTTTTCTGTATGTTTAAATTCTCTATTTGAACATTATTTGAATGCTAGAAATCCCATTTTTTATATTCGAACCAAAACTTATTGTGATTGAATAGTTATTCTGATCATGTATCAATCAGAAATGTCCTTGGGGCCATCGTCATTGGAGCTTTGCATTATATAATTTCAATATGATATCAGCTACTTAGATGCCTATCAACTTGTCTTGTTTCTGTTTTTCTATATGCTAGCAAATTTGCATATTGCATTTACTAATATTTAGCTTTTTCCTCCTTGTTTGAATTAACTGGTTCACCCTGCAGACTGCTGTGATGGGAGTGATGAGTATGATGGACAGATAAAATGTCCCAATACATGCTGGGAGGCTGGAAAAGCGGCCAGGGATAAGTTGCAGAGAAAGATTGCAACATATAAAGAAGGTGTCACTATAAGAAAGAAGGAAGTAGAAAAGGCAAAACTAGCAATCGCCAAAGATGAGGCAGAACTATCAAGGCTAAAAAATGAGGAAAACATACTGAAAGGGCTTGTTCAACAACTTAAAGGTATAGTTGTTGTTCTGCTTGTTTATCTCATCATTTTCTATTCCAAGTCTATAAGCCACTGAATCGAGTGGGATTATTGATTGCATTTCAATCTGCTATACTTATTAACATATTGAATTGGGTGTGTAATAGATGCATTACATTAAGAAGATGTGGACATACTGATTAATGAGGGGCATTTGCTTTCCTAAAATCAATTTTATATCTGGAACCACTCTATCAGGAAAGTTATTTTCCTGGCGAGTAATTCTTGGAACTTAACCTTATCATTTTTGGATGAAAATGATTCTTTTTCTTGTACGTTTGATGATTCTGTTTGTTAAATTTACCATAGTTGGACAAAAAAAGTACATGTTGTTGGACTAGGCTAATTATCCAATTTAGTAATCTTAGGTACAAGTCAAGCCTTCTTAATTTGTGGGAATAATTTACATGTAAATTTCCTCCTATTAGTTTCTATATATACTTATGTATTCATGATATAATATTTTTTGGACACACACGTAAACATTTATTATCTTCTATAGTTAATCAATAGTGCAGACCAGCATTTACACAATGTTTGGCGAAGATGAACTCTTCTTGACTTGCTCTAAATATATAATGCTCCTAGAATGAGGTTGACAAAAGGTGTTGTTAGCCAAGTACTTATTATTTTGTCTGAAAAATATTTATATTTTCTGAATTGTAATTATAGAAATATAAAAGTATATCTTAGTCATTAATTTTTTTCCAAATCATGGCAATAGTGGCTTAACAACCTTCAAATTTTTTTATAGAATGTAAAAGTAATTTCATGACTATTAGCATAGGAAATTACTTTTCCGTGTTTATGGCAAAGTTTTGGTTGGGCCAACAACATTAAGGAATTCAATATTTAATTATTTACATACAACCACAAACCAAAGACTTGAAAGTTATTTGGAAGTACACCATAAATTATTACCATAGTAGTCAAAGGCGCGCCTAGGTGCGACTAGGCTCTCGGGCGAGCCTTTGCGCCTTTAGGGGTTTTAGGCTAATTTTTGCGCCTTGAGCGCCCCAAGCCGAGGCAGCCAAAATGCCCAAGGCGCGGCCTTGCGCCTTTAGTGCGCTTCAGCGCCTTGACTACTATGATTATTACTATACAAAATAATTTGCTTAAAGTTAGTTGTTTGGTGTTTGGAATGCAGTACTCATTGCTACATTTTCTGTTTCACTTCCCATGTAGCGCGTAAAGAGCAAATAGACAAAGCAGAAGAGAAAGAGCGCTTACAGAAAGAGAAGGAAGAGAAAGAACAAAGAGAAGCTGAAGAAAATTCTGATACAGATAAAAGTAAAGTTGAAGAGGACAGTAAGCAAGGACAGATTGAGGAGAAATCTCATAATGTAGATGAAACTGTGGAAGGTATTCATGATGATAAAATTGGTGTTTCAGATGATTCTCCTTCCAATCAGGTTGGACATTTACTTTTGATTTTTCAATTTTTGCTGACCTCTAGATGAATATATGCATTCATGACGTTTTTAATCATGCGTGTATGCAGTTTCTTAATATTACTTACTTAGTTCTAATTCCTACAACATATTACTCTTGTGTGACACTAGAAGTTACCTTTTGAATATTTTAACAAAATTACGATGAAGATACTATGTTGAACTTATTTTAGACTCTAAATGAAAAGATATGGTATTAAATTTGAGAGGAAGTTTCTAATATTGTTTTCACATTCTTATAGGATGATGCAGGAAAATATGTTGATCATATGGCAGATGCCAAACAAGATGATACTTCTAAAAAAGAAGGTTCACCAGCAAATGAATCGGGGCAGGTAAATTACGAAATATTCTTAATAAATGTGATTTATTCTTCTCCATTAAGTGGTATTTTGGATTATTAGAATGTAGCACTATATTCTTTATTAATGTAGCATGCTCTACAGAAGGAAGAGCCTGCATCTTCAGATAGCATGGATAACTCTGCAGTTGTGAGTGAAACTGTGCCCAGTGTTGGCAGTGAGGAATCTCATGATCAAGCTATTAAAGTGGTAACTCATTTTCCCCGACAACAGAAAGACACGAATGAATAATTCTCACAATAATGACCTGAAATTTAAAGCAGTTGGTTTTGTTCCTATTTTTAATATATGGGTTGCTACAGTATTTGGTTTGTTATGTGTTTGTCATTGATTGCCTTATCCATTTCCGCTCGCCATTTTGTTTTATAGAAGAAATTGATATGGTGATATTCGTTTATAGAATCGACACATGAACCAACAGGGTAAGTAGTCATGTCATCTAGTAATAATAATATTGTATCTTGAAGGATAGTCCCTGCATCATGTATGGGATTGAATAAAATATTCTTGTATTGTAGAAGTCAAACTCATTCTTGACTGTATGAATCCATATTGAACAATAATGGGATATGACTGAACTTGATAAAAATAACATTGGCTCTTAGAGTTCCTTCAATCGGATTCTCGTTGCATATAATTTTATTTCATGAAATTATGTAGAAACTAGATAGAATCATATTCTCTCTCATACGTATGCTATTGTTTAATTTTTCTTAATGCCATAACATATAGTGGCCTCCTTTAGGTTTTTTTGTTTTTATTAGTTGAATCATTTATGAAATGGAGCTGCTTGGTTTTTATGTAAAATTACTAAAATACACTCTAATATTAACAAGCAAAATTCTTTAAGTTTTTTAACATATTTGAGCTTGTTCTCTAATCTTGGATAATGTTATGAGTTTAGTTTTTGAAAAGATAGTAGTGATATTCCCAGAAGTTTCTCATTGCTTTTGGAATATTTTAAAATGTATGCCTCATACTTGACATTCTTCCTGACCAAGAATTTATCCCTGTCTGTCTTTTTTTGCATATTAACTACAGGAAAATGACGCCTCTGAAGATACTGAAGGTTTGTCCAAGGAAGAGCTGGGCCGTCTTGTTGCTTCTCGCTGGACAGGAAGTTCAGAGAAGCATACAGAGGGCGTTGGTGTTACAAAGGATGATTATCCTGAAGATAATGATGACCACGAAGAAAATATACCCGACATACATGATGAAGATGATGGGGGCTATTCTTCCGAAACTGATGAAGATAGTGGCAAATATGAAGATGTTGATGAAGAAGATGTAGGTGATGATACTTATGAAGACCATTCTCATAATGATGCTAGTTCTTCTTACAAATCTGATCCTGAGGATGAATATGAATTTTCAGGTTTGCTTCTTTGTCTTTCAAATTAGTAATTCTATCTTGGTTAAGGAAAAACAATAATTTTTGTCCCTGAACTTTGATTTTTATCAAAATGAACTCATCATGTTCTCTTTAAAAGACGGAATTTTGATTTTCTGCATTCTAAGTGTGGATCCCGTTGCTGCCTTTGGAATTTAAGCATGACAATGTGTTTCCTTTTCAACAAAAGTGAAAATCCGGGTGTCAGAGCTCAAGATCAAAATTTTGACCAGGACACTGCAAAATCATCGTTTTTCTGTTAGTAAATCAAGCTGTTTAATTTTGGGCTGATATAAATATGTGATATTTGATAGATACAACCTCACCAAGCAATCCCTCGTGGTTGGAGAAGATACAACAAACTGTTCGTAAGATTCTACATGCTGTTAATATTTTTCAAACCCCAATTGATAAATCAGGTATATTCAAAGACTTGTGCGAGTAGGTATTAATATAATCAGAGGAATAAATATTTGTCTTCTGATCATATATATTGTTTTGGTGTCTCAGAGGCAGCTCATGTACGCAAGGAGTACGAAGAGTCCAGCACCAAGTTGTCTAAAATCCAATCAAGGATATCGAGTTTAACGCAAAAGTTAGGACATGACTTTGGTAAGTATGTTATAAACTGTTTCTGTTCAAATCCTGCAAAATTTGTGTCCCTTGAAAGCTCACCATAGTGTTCTATATTGCAGGAAAAGAGAAGGAGTTTTATGCATTCTATGATCACTGTTTTGACAGCAAGCAGAACAAGTTACTGAACATTGCCTAATTCATCTTTTCACCACTCTCTTCCTTTCTTATTTGTCTGTTCCTTATCTCTGAAAACTATAATATTTGCTTCAGGTACGTTTACAAAGTCTGCCCTTTCAAACATGCTTCTCAAGAGGAGGGACATTCATCAACTCGTTTGGGGTAGGCGCCAATGAGACTTATTTTGTTCCATTTGCTTCTAATGTCCTTGTTTCTCCTCAAATCAAGCATCATTTATAAGAGCTTAAAAAGGATACAAGCAGATATGTGCTTTTGATTAGAGGGGGATAGGTTGTATGTAGTGTTGAAGTTGTCAATTCAAAGTCAACCAATGTGATTCATGCAGTTTTACCACATTTTAATAATAAAAAAACCTTTTTACCAAAATCCTAACCCACTAAGGATTCCTCATGAGTGTGAGTCATGCAGTTTTACCACCTTTTTGAAGAGTAACATGTAAAAGTGTGGAAGGATATAGTAGTAATTTCAAATAGTCATGTCTATTTCAATGAGGAAAGTCAACCCATTATGTCCTGAAATTTGGCATGTCATTATTAGGCTAATGCCAATCCACCTAGAGCGGGATTAAGGCTTGGTTATTGTTGTTATCAGGCTAATACGAGTTGAGTCCAAAACCTAAGTAAAGGACCACTAATCCTCTTTTGGGCATTCTTGGTATGGTCCAACAATTATTTTCATATTTAAGGATTATATGAACTAAAATTAGAAGAGTGCTAATTGGACTATCATAGGAATGATTTTATTCTAGTTCTGATGACTGCAATGTTTTTCTCATATTGAAAGAAGTAGTGCATTCTGTATCTTTTGTTCTTTTGTTGAATACAGTTTTGCAGCTTTATAATTACGTATGTTTTCACCTTTTCTCTTACTTTTTTTCCTTAATGTCGTCTCCTTTTGTTACATACAGGTGCATATCTATTTCCACATGTCTCTGTCATATATACTCATTTATTATGCAATAATGAGCTGACTGTTGCTATTTGTTCTGTATTTTTTTTTTCATGTGCAATTAGACGATGGGACAAATTTGAGGATTCGTACCGTTCCATGATATTTTCAAACGGTGACAAGTGTTGGAATGGGCCTGATAGAAGTTTAAAGGTACTTGCACTCATCTTCTTTTCTGGAGAAGTAACCGGCTGTAGTTTCAGTTTTATACGGTTCTCATTACTTAGGGAGGCACATCCTCCTTGAGTATAATAGTTTCACTCATTTAAATAGTTCTCTGGTAGAAGAAGAATAATAATTGTTCATTTCTTATAGGCCATGAAAAAATTTGGTTATCATGGAAATGAAGTTGGTCAGTCAGATTAGAAAAAATTTAGGAGGGGTTCTGATGGGCTAAAAACTGAATAATAATATTTTCGTAATAGGTTGAAATGAATATCTTGTTACAATTTGGTTATCATGGAAATGAAGTTGGTCAGTCAGATTAGAAAGATGTAAAACTTTGGGGCTATTTATCTTTGTTTGGTATAGTTTAATCAATGATACATATTCAGTATTATTAAGACTGTGATCTAGTTTTTGGTTAGAAATGGAAAATAAAATATTTTACATTAAATATAAAATCAAAGTTAAGGGCTTTTATGTCCGTGCCTCCCATTTAGTCCTGGAAATTGATCGGTTTTCCTTTTATAGAGGTCAGAAATGGAAGTGGATCTTATATTCTGTATTTTTGTCTTATAAACCTTTGTCACATTATCATTGTTTCTTTCTTGCAACCTTTCTATGTTGTTTTACAGGTCAGGCTTAGATGTGGATTGCAAAATGAGGTTACTGATGTTGACGAACCAAGCCGTTGCGAGTAACTACCTACAACTCATAAATGGGTGAATTGGTAATTGTACTTGGATTCCTTTTCTTTTTTGTTTCTCACTTTTTTATTTGGTCGTCATAGGTATGTAGCAGTATTATCTACTCCAGCTATGTGCTTGGAAGAAAAGCTTGAGGTAATGCTTATCTTATCCATGCATGTATCAAATTCTTTATCTTTTTTGTATGAACTCTAATGGGTTGAGAGTAATTTGAAAATGCAACAGGAATTGGAAGAGAAACTCAACTCGTTGTTTAACGTACAACCACAGAGCCGTGATGAACTGTAAACTGTCACATCAATGGTTGACTTACCGATTTTAGGACATCATATGAAGCTGTTCAGTGTTAGAGTTGCGATTCTTTGCGAGGAGGGTTAGATTGAGAGTTTATAAAGACTAGGATGAAATTTTTAATAATTCAAACTGATTTTGAAACCATTGATTATATATGTATTGCTATTAATATACTATATGAAACTAAATTTAGAATAACAAGTACATTAGTTGCTACATTCTGTTGTTTGTAAATGCCCCGTTACAAAATATGCACTTAGAAGTCGATCAATATAGAAATAAACAATGACGGTTGGTAGCAGGTGGTTTTGGAAAACAAATTATATAGAAATAGAAGCATCCTTTTTCTTACAAAAGAATATTCTTTTTTGCAATTAAGAGTTGAACTAATTCATACTTTTACTTTTTTTTATGGTACAAGAGTCATATTCTAAATTGAATTATAGGCAATTTTCACGCGTCTTTGATGCCAACAGATTGCACAAAAAAGTTCTAGAATAATTGAAACTTGCCAATTAAATTGGGATTGAAAAAGAAAGTTGAATATTATTATACTCGAAAGTTGAATGAAATAATGTGGATATTTTTTAGTGGAATTGTCAAAACAACGTCGTTGCCTTGCTTCCGGCCACTGGATTTGAGGCGCAAAAGACCCTATCAGCCCTAGTTCCGCCAATGCTTGTTTTAGTATCTATTTAGGTTTTATTTATAGATATTTATTTAGATTTCTATTTTATCTTATTTTAGTAAACTACATGATATAGAGACTAACATGCACGATACATATATATTGCACGTCAAAGCTCTATTTAAATCCAGATACTAAAATATATGAGAGCAATTAAATTATAAAATTTGACTTAAATACTTTTTCAAGCCCGTTGTTTATTCTTTATCAAACTTTTCTTTCCATGCAGGAAAAGTTTGAATAGAAATTGGGGTGTATTCTATGGCAATTCTGTTAATTAAAATTTTCATTGTTTTACTTTTTATCATCATTTAAACAATTATGTGAAAATTGATATAATGATGATAAGAGATAAAATAATATTTACACACCATAACCTACACTAAAAATTGTGCTTCATTTCAAAAGAATAAATTTTACAAATACCCTTGTAAAATATGATTGAAAAATTGAATCGCAGAATTTAAATCAAAGTTCATTTACATGTTTTTTTAACCGTGGTTTATCTCAACAAAATTATTATTATTTTATACATTTTGAACATTAAATCAATTTTTACACTATTAATTTAATTAAAATGGTAAGCCCACTGAATGAAAATTTCCAATAATCATAACTTTACAAGATATGCATGTCCACCTAGAGTCTCCAGATTTTCTGACATTGGATTTTGAAAAATTCTAACATTTCAATATTCTCAAATATGAACAGGCACCAGTCACTTTAAACTTTTTTAAAAAGAAAAAAGAAAACAGGGACAAGGCCGGTATAAATATGTTAAAAATGACCTAATTAAAACCGGTGAAAATTACCTCTTTAAAGGACAATCTTCCGCTTCCAAATTCACTTTTTCCGTTTATCATTAATATTCTTCTTCGTCCCCAAGAAATAGTGTCTCTCTTCTCTTTGAATGCCCATATAACCAAACCCCAATCGCCCCTTCCTCATTTCATCATTTCAGTCCGCCATCTACTTCTCACTCTCTCTATTCACTTCCAAAATGGCCAATAACGGTGAGTTTCATTCTTTTCCATCGGATATTAAGCCTAAAACCAAGATCGTTTGCACTCTCGGTCCTGCTTCCAGATCTATCCCCATGATCGAGAAGCTTTTGAAGGCTGGCATGAACGTTGCTCGTTTTAACTTTTCTCATGGATCGCACGAGTATCATCAGGAAACCCTAGACAATCTTAGGGCCGCCATGGTTAACACGGGTATTCTCTGTGCTGTCATGCTCGACACCAAGGTATCCCTTTATTCACTCTATATTTGGCTTTTGATTGAAATTCTTTTTTGCTTATTTGTTATTTGATTTGTACGGGTGTGTTTGTTTATTTGGAACGTTCTGCAGATTTCTGTTTTGATCCGTTTATGTAATTTGTTGCTGTGTAATTCTGAGCTTGGAATTTCTGATGATCCATGTGTTTGTTGGGCAACAGCCGGTATTTTAGATTGTTTTGATATGATTGGGCAATATTTGTTGCTGCTAACGGTTTCGTGGGCTGTGACCCTATGCTTTTATGAGTTCATCTCTACTGTTTATGTCGGTTTCCTCTGTTATAAGTTCAGTAGGCCCCTGCTGTGCAGAAGCAGCACCTCGTTGGTTTGCTTCAGTTTAAGTTCTTAAACTTTGATATTAAGCCTTTTTTTGATATTAAGCCTTTTTGGCAATGGTTTTTTCATGGTATGGGTTGTTTGCTTGTATGGTGTTTACTATTCTTTTTCCAAAAACCATGAAATTGGAACAAGTTCATGGTTCTTCAAACAAAAATTTAAAAGAACCATACGGACTATCTATCTAAGCAAGAATTGAAAAAAGACATGTACCGTGTTTTAATAAACCATGAAAAACCATCAGGCTAAGCATAATATAGCAGTTTTTGATTGACATGATTGAACAATATGGTTGAGCAACTTACTAATAATCAAATCTTGTGGAGCGGGGACACAGATGCATATGTCAATTGTATCTTTTCTGTAGATTGTTCTCCATGTTTCTTTGATGATGCAATTTGGAGTTATCTAGGTAATAAGACAAAAAAAAATGAATTTTTTGACTGCTGAAAGGCCTTGGTGTTGCATTTTGTGGTTCTTTATGTAGAAATGGTTTATTATGCATTTTTTAGCTGCTCTTTGTGAATGATTGTTTTTGGTCTTGTGTGGAATATGAGTGAAGGAGAGTTCTTCATGAAGGGTTAAAAAGCAGCCTGATTAAACGTTTTAACTGCCTCCAAGTTAACAATAATATTTTACTTCATGTTTGCTTTAAATTTCCTAAATTTTTCATCCCTTTCTACTGGATATCAACTTGAGGCTGCAAAATTGTGACACTAAATTGAAGTCTTATAAATCTGCTGTACGCTAAATTTTCGAACTTGATACTGCAGGGACCAGAGATACGAACAGGGTTTTTGAAGGATGGAAAGCCCATCCAGCTGAAACAGGGCCAAGAAATCACTATATCGACTGACTACACCATAAAAGGTGATGCAAACATGATTTGCATGAGCTACAAAAAGTTGGCTGAGGATGTGAAGCCTGGGATGGTTATACTTTGTGCAGATGGAACAATTTCATTCAATGTTCTTTCATGTGACAAAAAACAGGGTTTGGTTCGATGTCGGTGTGAGAATTCTGCTGTTCTCGGTGAGAGGAAGAATGTTAATCTTCCTGGAGTCATAGTTGATCTTCCAACCTTGACTGAGAAAGACAAGGAGGATATCTTGAAGTGGGGAGTCCCCAACCAAATTGACATGATCGCTTTGTCTTTTGTTCGAAAAGGCTCCGATCTTGTCGAAGTGAGGAAGTTGCTTGGACATCATGCCAAGAATATCCTTCTTATGTCAAAGGTAAGTCTATAATTTACAACAACAATGAAAATATTTTGGATACAAATTTTTTTTTAAGTTAAGTGGATACCCATACAATTAGTTTACTTGAGCTATACTTTTTGTGGGAAACTTTGCCAAAATATTTTGGATACAAATTTTTTTTTAAGTTTAGCGGATACTCATACAATTAGTTTCCTTGAACTATACTTTTTGTGGGAAACTTTGCCATGAATTGTTTTTTAAGGTTTCACTTGAAAAATGAATTCATTTCTTGATTTTGTTATTAGCGTATCAGTAATGCGTCGATCTTCTGTCAGCTGCTTGATTTGATATTCAGTGTTTCTGTCTTATGTATTCTTTGGCTTTTCTTTGGAATTACATGTCAGGTTGAAAACCAAGAAGGGGTTGCAAATTTTGACGACATTCTAGCAAACTCTGATGCATTTATGGTAGCACGTGGTGACCTTGGTATGGAAATCCCGATCGAGAAGATATTCCTAGCGCAGAAGGTGATGATCTACAAATGCAACATCCAAGGCAAACCAGTTGTGACTGCAACCCAGATGTTGGAATCGATGATCAAGTCTCCCCGGCCTACAAGAGCCGAAGCAACTGATGTGGCCAACGCAGTTCTCGACGGAACGGACTGTGTCATGCTGAGCGGCGAGACAGCAGCCGGGGCCTACCCAGAACTTGCTGTCCGAACGATGGCAAAAATATGCGTCGAAGCAGAAAGCACGCTCAACTACGGAGACGTCTTCAAAAGAATCATGGAGCACTCCCCCGTGCCCATGAGTCCGCTAGAGAGTTTGGCGTCGTCCGCTGTCAGGACCGCCAACTCAGCAAAAGCGACCATCATATTGGTGTTGACCAGGGGAGGGAGTACTGCGAAACTCGTGGCCAAATACAGGCCAGGCATGCCTATATTATCTGTCGTGGTGCCCGATATCCAGACTGACTTGTTTGATTGGTCTTGCAGTAATGAAGCTCCTGCAAGGCATAGCCTGATATGCCGTGGGTTAGTGCCGGTTCTATATGCAGGGTCTGCGAGGGCTTCTGATGAGGAGACGACTGAAGAAGCTTTGGAATTTGCGGTTGAAATTGGGAAGGCTAAAGGGTTGTGTAAGACTGGCGATTCGGCTGTGGCTCTGCATCGCGTTGGGACTGCTTCTGTGATTAAGATCATAACTGTCAAGTGATCATCAATTGAGTTAGACAAAGTATGAAGTATAGAAAGTATACTCGGATAAAATACCAAATTGGGTCATCTTAATTTTGTTTCGTCTATTATATTACCATTTTTGGATTATATTGCTATTTTTTGATCTGGAAATGGATTCCATTTTCCAGCGTCATTTTGGGTATGAACATCAATTATGAGTTATTTTTTTTCATGTTATTTAATTGCGAAATGAACATCATTGCTTTTTTTCAGCTTTCTCAGGAATCTATTGTGTGGTATAGTCTGTTTTCTTATGTTTCGATCAATACTTTCTCTGAACAACTTCTATTACCATTTTTTCGTTTTTTTTTAAAAAAATTGGGCTGGAAATAAGTGTGGTTCCTACAATTCTCTTTTACTTTCAGTGGTTTCATAGCTTGGAGTTCACTGCAAATTTATAAATTTTGATTAAATTTCAAGTAAATAATTTATCTGAATTGGTCTTAATTGATGTATGTCATAAACTAATCTCTCTTCTAGTGCTATTCTGAGACCTCTCGGGATCGGTCTTGGCTTCTTCAGCAGGCAACTGAAACCGGCAAAATGGGCAAGAAGTCCAGAACTTTGAAAATGGAGTGAAACTGAATTGCACGTATATTTGATTTAAAACTTACGTGTTAATTGGAGGACGCTTGAAAGTTAAGTTATATCAAATTCAGGGGGTTCGGAGGTTTGCGTGTGTCAAGAAGGGGATTTGAAGGTTCACATACAAAGTTTAGAGCATCTTTAGTAGCTTGTGGATTCCAAGTCTGTGTCATGTGGAATAGAAGTTATTTTTGATGATGTGTCAATAATCTTAAAAATAGACAATGTCCGTTCATAAGATAAGAATAGTAAATTGTCTATTCCATCTTAAAATTTATTTATCGTAGACAATGTCTACTTGGTTGTTTACATTTAGACAATCAAGTAGACATTGTTTACAATTAATGATGACACATATGTGGCACGTCATGTGAGAAAGATGAGCTAGACAAGCTACCAATGATGTATTTTCAAATTGATTATCTATTCCTTCCTATGTGTTAAAACAATTTGTAGAATAGACAAGCTACTAAAGATGGTCTAAGGGGATTTCGAGGTTCATTTGGAAGTTTAAAGACATTTGGCAAAAACTATGCCTATAGCTTTCTTTCTTTCTTTATTGTTATCAGCTAGTGTCTTCATACATGGCGGAATTAGCAGATAATATGTTAGGGTAATATTGCTAATCAACAAGGCCAATGAAAAAGAAGAAGTTCGGGTTCAAGTCAGTCCTTGTTTTACTGAGGTAATTTAGTTGCATATATCCCTTGTACTCTACATTTTAATTAATTTGTATATTAAAATATTGTATGCGTGGATGTATATAGGACCCGAGGGCTAGTTTATTAACGCAAGCAATATTTGTGAAAGTTGAGAATTTATTGCAGCCAGTGTAACCATTTCTTCCATTTTTAATTCTCTAAAATTCATGTGGCAAGATTTACAGTGTTTTTTCTTCAACTATCTTCTTCATTTTCCATTTATTAAATCAAATTCAATTTATTTATTATCGAATTAACCAAAAAACAATAACAAAATAAAAACTAAAAGGAATATAAAATGAAAAGGTTATATTATTTTAATTTATTCCTCAAAACTGGAGAATTAATTTATTCCTCAAATATAGGGGGAATTATTGGTCTTACTTGATGTGTCGAAAGTTAATCAAAGTTCACCTTGGAACAAACACATCATGGAAACCAAGTGCTTCAAGATTGACCATCTACCCATAAAATGTACATTATGAAGTAAAACCTGAACCAAAATATTCAACAATTCATTTCAAACCCGGTTGAGAAGGGGAGACAATATTTACAAGAAATACGTGGTTCCAAATTCAAGGTCAAAACCCAACAAAGCGAACAAATTAAGAATCAATCAATTCACATTATCAAGCCATTCTTGTTTTAATAATTGCACACGTCGATAAGTTATTATATTAAAAACTCATGAAGAGTAAAAACCACAAGGAAACCATGTTATGGATTGTGCCAAAATATTTGCATGATCAAGGAAAGAAAATACTCAGCGTTCATTTCATGAGACAGGCCATGTACCCACCACATGGCAAATAACTCTTCTCAAAGGCATTGTCTGAAAAAAGACGCCACATTTTTGTCACGTTCTCTAATCATTATGCCACTGGACCATTTACATGTCATCTCTATTTGAAACTGGGACAGAACAAAATTATGTGACCTGTAACTGATTCAAACTCCATGCACCATTTACAACATCATTCAACTATCCATTCATAGCAGCTCTACAATAGCTTAACATTTTAAATTGCAAGACAATAAACAAAAAATGCTAAAAAGTAAACAGCACAATAGTACGTTCCTCCAACTCCAAGATTGGACAAGTGAAAGATACTATGTGCATAAAACAAGGCCACAACACTTCAACTTTCAAACAACAACAGGCTATTAAGCAAATTTTAAATCAAGTCTCATCTGTTCGAGAACCCGATTGGGATCGTGACGATGATGACTGGAATAAACTATTGAATGGCCATGGAAATGCAAACCTTCTTCCATTTCCATTCCCATTTCTTCTTTCCCCTTCTTCTGCTTCTATTCCACTTCCATCATTACTCTCATTATTACTACTACTTGTAGCAGTAGCAGTAGCAATATTATTATCATCATTACTACTATGATTATGATTATGATTATTATCGCGATTACTTTCTCTTCTACCGATATTCCGAGACCTCTCAGAATCGGCCTTGGATTCTTCAGAAGGTAATTGAAACCGGCAAACTGGGCAAGAACTATGAAGCTCCAACCATGGCAATAAACAACCTCTATGAAACTTATGCTTACATGGCATTTCCTTTGCCTCACTCCCAATCTCAAAATCATCCAAACAAACTGAACACTGAATTATATCGTCAATTTTCACACTAGGCAATCCCTCGATCGCCTCCTTCTGTGCTGGCGGAGTGCCATACCGATTCGGATCATTTTCAGCCAGGTGTTGCAGTAACAAATCAAGACCAGGCCCTACGAAGTAGTCACCTAATGAACCAATTGAGGCGCGATTCTGGTTTTGACCGTTTCTCGAATCATACGAACCTTGAACTATGATAGTTCGATTCAAAGGATTGATAAGAATCACACGTTCTCTTCCTCGTTCCCTATCTCTACCTTGAACCCTATCTTCAGTCCCATTATCTCCTTCAGAATTCTCTGTTTCGGAAGCAATTCCTGCTCGAATTCCTTGAAGCAATTGCAACATTGTAGCCGAGTTTCTTCTCCTGCTGCTTCTCCTCATAAATGACTCGAATTCGCGATCCAATTCACTTCCTCCCTCGCCATCACCATCATCATTATTATCATCATCTTCGAATTCCCGTCTTCTCAATCTTCTACGCCTGCGTGTATTTCCCATCATGCTAAGCATTATTGGTGCCCAAAGGGAGAGAGCACGGTCTGAGCTGAAATCGAGATCAGGGTCCTGGGATTCCCTTGTACCACCACTCATTTCTTCCACAAATCCGCTTTCACAAAACGGACATTTGATCTCGATTTCCATTATTGGATGCACCGTTTGCGAGCACATATGGCACCAATACCGTGAAGCCATTGCTTCCTCCATTACTTTTTTTCAATCTTATCAAACACTGATCTTTTCTCGGTCGACTCTGTCAACAGCAAAGCAAGCAAAAATAACATCAATAAAGTTTCAATTCAACACAACTAGCTCAAAAAATAAACTATAAGAAAGAAATAAAAAAAATAATCTGAGATGTAAGTAGTGAAAACCAAATTACAAATCACCAGAAAACACATCAATTGGCATGTAACTGGAATATTGTAAGATTCAGACCCAGAAAAGACCAAATAAGATGTTTCAAATAGATCTAAAAAAAGTCAAACAAGTAGAATCACAAAACAAATTTTGTAAACCTTCATATGGCAAAAAACAAATATCACAAAACAGAAAAGGAATTGAAGACATAAATATGACCAGATCCACAGAAAGTAGAATTCAAATGAAAACGGTGTTCTTACCAAATAAAAGGAAGAAAAATGAATTATCCGTAAATAGCAGAACCCATAATTTAAAGATAAAGTAATGGAAAAGAAAGATCTGGAAGGAGGAGAAGAAGTAAATAGGTTCTAGTATTTGACCGGGACTTCCTCTTCCATTCCCCCACTTGCAGATACTTTTACATAAATAATTATTAAAAACCTAATTAAGAAAGAAGAGACGTGATAAAGACGATGAAGCTCAACTGGTAAACGAATTGAAACACGCTAACTAAATAAAAACAGGATTTGAATCTAAGAGTAAAAAAGCAAAGAGATATTACTGAAAAGTGGAATCAAATGGTGAAATTTGGCAAAGAAGAAGAATTGGTGTTGAAGAAAGAAATGAAGAAGCACAGCAAAGGCACAGCCCACCAAACTCTATATTATCATCCAAATCATCCAATATTTAAAACCGCGTCTTCCTCCTCCCATTTCTTGCTTTTGTCAATTTCCTTTTCTTTTTTACAGTAATTCAAATGTAATTTTGAACGACATATTTTCTAATTTTTGTGATTATTTTATATTTTGGGTTGTTACTCACAACCCGTGTGTATATAAAGATATAGTCAAGTATAGACGTTTTTAGGAAAACAAGGGTGGTAATTACAATAAAGTATAATGATTATTACATTTTCTATTCCGCAATGAATCAAATATACTTATAAATAATCATGGTTTAATGCATCTACGTTCCTCTGAACTTGTTTAAAAAGGGTTGTTGTCACCTTGAACTTTGAAATGTAACAGATAATACCATGTATTTGTCTAAAACGCGTCACTTTACCCCCTTTTGCTGACCTGACTTGCTACGTGGATGACCATTAAAATACACACGCGTAAAGTATGTTAGTGGAATAGAATATGAATAAAAAAATCCTTAACATTCTAATTCTTACTATTCAAAATCCCTAATATATGCTTTTCGTCTTCTTCAAAACTTCATCTTTATTCTAAATATTTTCTTCATTTAATCATAATATTATATCGATTCTTGATCATTTTCATCTTCTTGTTCTTGAAGCCGATAATTTTACGAGAGAGTAAAGTAATGCGTTTTAGACAAGTTTAGGAGGTTATCTGTCACATTTCAAAGTTCAGGGTGATAACAGTCTTTTTTGAACAAGTTTAGGGGATGTAGATATATTAAACCTATAATCATCATGAATTACTTTCAAAAAAAAATGAATTACTTTTAAAAAATTAATCGAGTATAGTTAAATTGATGTGACGGTTGAACATGAACAAGATCAATCCTTATATTCTTTAAAAATTCTGTTAATTAAAAAACTTTCAGATAAAACAAAAGTATTGTATATTTTTCGTTGTAATATCTTCACATTGTGAATCTATCATGTCACTATTTTAGACTTTTTACTAATTATACCTTATTAATTTTAATAAATATTTAAAATGGACGAGTTTGGGAATTGTAAAACGAGTTTTAGTAATGGAAATTGTAGCCAAAAGTGATCGAGACTAAAGATGTGATCTTAAAAATTACAGGATCGAGTTCACATTTGGGTGAGGTGCATGGATATTTTCTTTGCATGAATGTAAGGTCATTTACTCAATTTTTTAAAAATGTAAATTGGAAATGGAAAACTTAATGAAAATTAACTAGACATGTCTAAGCGGAGAACAGGTTTAGAGACGTAAAAATATCATTTTGGTCATGTTTTATGAATTAAATATCTATTCAATGACTGATTTATTGAAATCGACATATTCACTTTTTACCTATTTGATACCTGACACGTTATCGATATTAATTGGTGTATGAAGTATTTAACTCCGCCCAAACTTTAACATAGTCCATAAAAGTAACAGCCCAATCTTGCGTTTTATCTAAAAATCCAAGCCCAGCTACCTATCCGATTATATTGCACGTAATATCATATTATAATAAGTTATTAATATCATTTACCATAAACAAAGTTAAGGGTTTGGACGTTGCAAACCTTAAATGTGATTGGACTTGGGACTTCCAAATTATCATAAATTCAGTTTTAATTATTGAATTAAAACATTAATAAAATGATGTTAAATAATAATATAAATAATTACTTTATAAAAAACAATTTAAATAACCATATCATTTATATGATAATACAAATTTGTTATTATCTTAAAAAGTTAGGTGTAAAAAAAATATCTATCATCAAGTTAGATAGAATATGTTCGGACCCAATCCATCCGGCCTACATTTAAAGGATGTTTTTAACTGGTAAAAGAAATTGACTCGAACTATTACCAATTCTTTTCCATGACCTCGCAAACAGATAATCATAAGTTATAGCAACAAATAGTTTAAATATGCATTTGCTTGAATTGTTCTGGAACGTTATATATTAGTCATTTTTATTGAGGTGTTGAATGTTACTCCCCATCCTTCAAGCTTCTATTATGGCTTTTTATTTTTATTTTCTTATTTATCAATCTAAAATATAAATATAATTTTCTTAATTTACCATTTATCATTATATTGGTTAGGAGAAAGATTGATGAAATTTAAGTTGACAATGTAAAAGAAAAAAATTGCAATATAAAATAATAATGATATCAATTTGGTTATTTTAATGTGATGTTTAAGATTAAAGTTGTGTTTCTAAAGATTTTAGGTTTGAATCACATATGAGATAGTTTGAAAAATTTTTTCCCATTTATGTAAGCTCAATTGTGGTAAAATTTTTCCAAAAAAAACTTGGTTATTAATAATTGGTCAAAATCCTATTATAAAATGCACATAAGCTAGTTCCATACTCAAGGTCTATTTGATATTGTTTTTCAAATCATTCTCATACTAGGTTGCTCTCATAAACCTTTTTTTGGAATTATATATTTTGGGCTTGAACAACACATTTTGATCCTTGAAATAATTTAATTATGAACTGTTCACCTTGTTTTTTTTTCTAAAATCAACTGTGATACTTAGCTTGAACCCAATTCCTACAGTGATAAATATAAGCGCAATTGAAATTCCTGGGGAGTTATACATTTGTGTATTGATAAGGCCATTCACTATTTCTTGAAGCTCGATTTCTCCCCCGGACGAACCATATAGCCAAGAGAA
>CATIWQ010468472.1:0-24250 GCA_949673415.1 Euphorbia schlechtendalii | reverse complement strand
TTTTACATCGTTCACCATGTATAACATATTTAGAAACCTTAATACATGGCTAATCTATGCCTCTACGGTGCGAAATTTGGTTACTTCCACCAGTCAAAGGCAAATGGTCTAAAGGTTTACATATTACATTGTAATATTGATGAAAGAGAGGCTCTAAAAGAGAAACACATACAACAACCATGCAGAAGAAGAACTAAATTAAGCTTAAAAGAAGAAATAAAGCCAGGAAATCAAATAATGCACAAGAACACTGAATAGCAGAAAACCAAATAACCCAGAATACACGCAGTGAGATGTGTTTGGACCTCGGAAACATACTTTTATCAAGTTCATTATGAGTTTTGACTGTAGCATTTACATTTGAGATCTTTTAAACTCTTTTTTTGAAGTTAAAGAATTCAGTTTAAAAATGACGAATGTTATATGTCAAGTGAATTTATTTTAATTTTTTTTCCAATAGAAAGTTTTCAAACAAAATATTAATGAATTAAAATGAACTGATATTCTTGTCAATATGTAGAGACCAGTAACATATAATACGATCCCTTATGGATGGGCCTGTGTTTGTTTTTCGACTTTTGGGCTGGGCCCTCTTAGATTATCCAGGAATTGCAGTCCCAACTTTTCTTCTCTTACTTTTATTCATTTTAATACAACAAGTATTTTCGTTGAAATATTCTTATTTAAGGCTTGGTCATAGTTAAAGCTCCTCACCTCTCTCAAAATATTTATTTAGCGGCATTCGAATTTGTACTCCAACTTGCTCAACTGAGCTATAACTTGTTGGCCATACTTCAATTATTAACGAAGAACATATTCCAACATGTTAATTGCATTTTGCAACCATAAAATTTCAGCATTTCAAGAGGATGAACAATTGCAAAACTTATCGGAATGCAAGTTATATTATTACTCAGTTCAATAAACTCAGCCTTCAATATATTGTCAGGTACTCAAGGTAACACGGTAAAAACTCATATTCATCATCTTGTTCTATTTCCATTTTTTGTCTAGTAAAATCTGAACTCACTTTATATTTAACATTTATGGTCTAGTTTTCGATTTACATTTCCGTGCTACATAGTTGTTAGTTCTTTGAAATCTGGCATAGTCTCGCCACTTCAAGAGCCAACTTAATTATTAGCATTGTTTTTTAACTTTTCAAAGATCAATTTAGTATTGAATTCGTTATTTTCTACCTGTACAGGGATATAAACAGTATGGTAATGACCAGGGCAGTCTCGGAGATTCTTGAGACCCTGAGCAAAAAGTTGTAAATAGACCCTCACAGAATGAAAGTATTTATTAAAAATGTCAATGACAAATTTAATATTTCGTCAGTATATATACACAATAGAATTTATAATAAACTTTGATAAATACTTATCAGGTATTAGGATTATAATATAATCATTTGAAATAAATCTATCGAATTATTATATTTAATATGAGACCCTAAATTTTACAAAAGAAATTAAAATTAGTAAATGAAATAAAATTTAATACAAGAATTGTTTGATTTTAAGAAAAAAATTATATATTTAGCAAAAACATTTTATTGGTTTAAATTAATTAGAAACTGAAAATAAACTTACTTAAGAAGTTAATAATGTTAAATTGTTCCAACTTATAGTAAAATGATAAATATAAAACTCTGGATAACATTTAATTTTGAGAGATGAAAAATAACACTTGTAGAAAATAATATATTTTTTTAAATACCGTAATCAAACCGATTATGAAATCTAATTTACAAGTTAAATATTTATTAGTTTTGTTTTAATAATCATTCTTTGATATTAATCTTCATTAAATAATAAATTTTATCTGATTATAAATAATATTTAAATGTTAATACTTTATGAAAATAAAGATAATTAAGTTATAATTATAATTTTTAAAAAAGTCTTTAATATAGCTTTCCAGGGAAAAAAAGGAAAAAAATATTAGTATAATGAGAAAAAGTTTAACATATTTAAAAGAAAATATTAATTAAGTATTGTTAATAAATTAGTTTAGTCTAGCAAACAAACTAACATAAGATTTTGAAGGAAGAGAAAAGGAAATAAAGAAAGTAAAAATGTCCGAGCAAGGGTTCAAACCCACACTAGCAAGGTAAGGGCAAGTGCTCCTACCAACTATAGTAGATAACTCCAATGTCTTTGCTTTCACTGTTTACATATATATTTAAAATTTTTGTACTTGAACTTTACTCGGAATAAAATTGTGAGGCCCCTGAAAAACTTGGGACCTGAGAGATCGCTCGTCTTGCTCCTGCTAATGGTCGGCCCTGGTAATGACCTTGATCTGACTTCATAAGGTAATCCAATCTATTTCTCAAGCATTTTTATGCAAATAGAATGCCTTGAAGGCTAAACAAAAACAAAACATGGAAAAGAAATGCCAGCCAGAATGATAGACTTTCGAACCCAAAGGAGGATCATGGAAAAGATGACCACCAAGAGAAAGTTCCCATGGGAAATTGTCCAAAATTATGTTCCATATGCCATCCTCTTCCACCATATCCTTGACTTGAACATTTAGTTCATGACTTACAAGTTACAACTGAACTGGGGTAAAATGGTAAATTAAAAGGGTCAAACTAGCATATATTTGAATTTTTACTCTTTGAATGAGTTACAACTGACGGGGTAAAATGGTAAATTCCAATCTAGTTGAGGTTAGTGCCCTGTGAGAAATGGATCAAAGAGGCAATTGATTAGAACGAGGAATTGTTTTTATTTTCCACCAAATGTGGAAATGACATTTTGCTTTCACTGTAGCACTATAACGTTGGGGGACTTGATATAGATGTTTGTTGCATAATGAAAACAATTGATTCTCGTATGGGCAAAAAAACTAATAAATTTTTTTTATTCTTGTGTTCGTATAAAGTGGGAATTAATTACAAAAAGTTGATGTTGTTTTTGTCCTTGGTACAAATAATGATGGATTTTAGGATAGAAACATCATGTTTCTACTTATTGAATCATTATAGTGGAGAATCATGGGAAATAATGTCATGATGCTTTCTTCCATAAAGGTTAATTTAGCGCTGGAAAAGAAAGATATTTTTTACATACTAGTGTACATAGGTTATATTAAAAGGGTAATTTGAATGGTTTCGCATTTTGGGGAAATCTTAAAATTAGGGAATCATCAAGTTCAACCATTCCTTACATTGTATATCTCTAAAATGAGGTTCCCTATATATGGGGAACCCCAAAATGGAGAATGATTATTATATTAATATATTTTTTTGTTTTGATTTATTTTAATGTGTATAATACTTTTTTGGTTATTGGGAATAGATTTGATGTAAGAAAATTAATATAATAATGAAATATTATTACTTTATGGGAATCTGAAATGGGGAATGGAAAATGAGGAAGATGGTTAGAGCAAAAACACTGTGAAACCTGCAAAATGAGGTTTGGAGAATGAAATATAGGGAAAATGGTTGGACTTGCTCTAAGGACACATTTAGATGGTTAATGAGAAGTTGTAACTTGTAAGTGTATATCGATGAAATATATTTTTATTAGTATAAAGAAAAATCCTCATCCATCTTACATATTAGTGAACTTCCATAGTTAAAAAAAGGGGAAATTTTTTAACAACATATGATGCTACATTGCATTTTAAAATGTATAAATAAAGATAGTGCTAATTGAATTACTTTCATAAATTAAGATATTAAAAATCAGTTTAGTTGTGTTTTTTCAGCTTGCCATTACGAAAAGTTTCATTTTCAAAATTTTCTTTAACCGTCAGTCATATAGTTCCTAATTAAATAGTACGAAGAACCAAGATATTATTCAAAATCAAAATATGTAATTCTATAAAAAATTTATGAAATTAATTTATTGAGACATCAGCTTGAAAAACGATATCAAACATGCCTAAAACAATAATATAATTGCTAAATTGTATTTATTAATTTAAGGGGAAAAAGGCAAAATAGCTAATTGGGGAAAAAAATGTGTTGTCCTCATTTGTGTGTCCCCTTCGATGTGCCCCATTTAAAGTTTGACATGTAGGAAAGGAAAGAGAAATCCACTAATAAGAAAGAGAAAATTAGAATGAATAAAAAAATTTAAAAAACTTACACATGTCAAACTTTGAACGGGGGACATTGAAGGGAACACACAAATGGGAACAACACATTTTTTTCCGCTAATTGGAGAATCGGGTATACTCGTAATAGAGACAATTTTCAAGCTTAGTTTTTTAATTCAAAATCAATACTTCAATAATAAAAAAAAAATTACATCTGAATGGAAGAAGGATTATAATTTTTTTTGCCTTATTTGGGCAAGGATAGTGATTTCATTCACTCATATTGCAGAAGAAATAACCAACAATTCTAGTTAGATGATGAGCTAACTTATTCACATGCCGACGATCAAATTGAACATTAACATGCTAAAAATCCTTACAAATGTTGTAACAATCTTGAATCTCAAATTCTAACGGAAAATTATATTATAATAGAATTTAAGAAAATAAGAAACGATGTTACAAAAAAGTAATCTACTAAAAAACGTACAAGTGCTACAACAATCTTTGATGGAGAAACTAATTTACGGATTTTCAAACTATTTTTATATACTTCTCCTCTGCATCACTAGAAAGTATTTCAAACCTGATTTTTTAAAAAAAACACACGCTTAAAATAGTTTTTGATGTTGTAGGTAGAGGTGTGCAAATGGTTTGATAACCGAATTACCGAACCGAATCAAACCGAAATATTAATTTGGTTCAGTTATTTTAAAAATTCGGTTTGGTTCGGTTTGTAAAATGTTGATATTTCAGTTATTCGGTACGGTTTTTGTGTAGAAAGAACGGTAATAACCGAACAGAAATATATATAAACATATGATAAAATTTTATTTTAATATCACACCTTTATTCCTCTTCTAAAAATGCATTTTTATTTTTTTATGTGTCTCTACTAAGCCATTTAATCCATTGTAATACTTATATTAAATGTGCATTTTGTATTTTAAGTGTTAGGATTTGAAATTTTTTTATTAATTAATTTAAAATTTCGGTTTGATTTAGTTTTTAACCAAACCGAATAATTTATTTCGATTTAGTTAATTCGATTTTAAATCTTATTTAGTTTAGTTTGGTTAACAATATATTCTTTATTTGATTTTCGATTAATTTAATTCGGTTAAATTCGGTTCGGTAGAAAAGTAGAAAATAATCAAAATAAAAACATAATTGGCCAAACAAACAAAAGATTCCTGGTATGCCTGCCTAAACCAAAACAACTAGTAGGGGCCCACAGTGGGATGATGGTTACCGATTCTTTTTGGAACCTAAAATACAATTATATGATGTACATAAGCTCCGTTATCTCCGATGAACTTGCCCCTTTCAAATTCCTAATTATTACCACATCACTTTACTTATTTACTAGTACTAATTTGTCAGCTAAATTGGCTCAACCACACACACACTAGGTACTGTCATTTATCCTTGTTCCCTAACTACATAAATTCTCCATTTATAATGTAAAATATCCAACACATAGCGGGTGAAAATTTAGAAAACAACTTAGTAATTAGTAGTACAAAAGTAAATGACGTTGAATATCACTTTTTCTAACTGTATATTTTTTATGTTTATATTTTAATGTAAGTTAAAATCATTTAGGCTTATTGAACTTTGAAAAATTTGGGTTGGCAAATGTTAGCCTCATTGCCATTAAAAAATTTACACTGCCACCTTGTGAGATTCTATTTGGAGATTCTCTACGTATCGGATTTAAAATCTTTGTCTCATATATGAACTCCGAATTTTGAAAATTGTGAGGTGAAAATTAACATGAACACTAAGAAAATGCAATACATGAATTTTAGAGCAAACCATAATAATTGTTAGAAAAATTTAAAATGAAGTAAATTGTGAAGTTTCAATTTAAATGAAGATAATCAAAGATCGATCATGTGAATTGTTAAAGAATTAATAAAAATTCGGAGCAAAAGCAAAAGCAAAAACATGTGGCCCTGCATAAATGAGTGTTCCCTTGCCCATCATCCATGTGACCATACTATCCGCATTTCCTCTTTCTTTTCTTAATTTGATTCTCTCTATATATTACATGATTTGGCTTTATAACTTTTTGTTTTTCTTTATTACTCTCCCAAAACATTGTTTTCTGATTTTTTTTCTCTGTCACTCTCCCAAAACATTGATTGGAATAATATCAGCATTAGTGAGCATAGAAAATTTTAACAGGGAGACTTACTCACCATAGTCAGGTGTCTGGTCCGGGTCGGTTTTAAATATAATCAGGAAAAATTTTGGTGAATCATGAAAAAAAATTAACTATTCATTTTGAAAAAAAACATTGTAAATTAATGCGTAGTCAACTTCAAATCTCTTAAGCGTGTTTAGAAGTTTCAAGATATATAGAAGTCTGAGTCATAAAAAAATATAAAAGATGGACTGAATTGAGGTAAAATAGCGATGCTAATTTTAAATTTTGGTATTAACTCAATTAATACATCTTTTAAAGTAGAGATTAAAATTTCTTAGTTCAATACTCAACTTCTTCAAAATTTAATTTTTTTAAAAATATAAATAATTATGATTTTTCTGAGATTTGTATTATTACACTCTTACCACTTTATTATGTTTAGCTTCAATCCATTAATTAGTTACAATTCTGGACAAGTAAAAGTTTTAGTTAATTAGTTTTATTCTATAATAATACTGTTAATTAATTAGTCGGATCTGAGTTTTGTTTTAAATTTGGATAAACTTTTCATTATTTTATCCTTTCTGACAATTGGATAAATGATATAATAATGATAATTTTATTTAAGCCAAAGCCACTATAAAAAATTACCCTAAAATTATATCCAACTGCATTGGTTGATGTTTGTATTTTAATGTAATTAAATCGATTAGTTTAATTAATGCGATCACGACATTTCATCGAAAAAGTTAAGAGAGTGCGAAGTGCACACTTGTTCTGGTTTTGTTACGATTAGGAGGGTCTGGGGGCAGCATCCCTGGGTTCGAGGTCCTGGCGCAGCGTTTCGGATTGAGGTCGAGCTACCAGGTTAATTTGAAAATTTTTTATTCCTGAATCCACACATCATTTGAAAAATCCATTAAAAATAAATTCTGGACTGAAACAGTGTATCCGTTGGACACAACTGAAATCCGAAAAAATATATCTTTTAGATATGACTACTAACTGAAACAGTATGTCTATTGAAATCTTGGTTATTTATTTCACCAAAACGAAATTGGAAAACACATAAAACTCGGTTGATTTTTTCATAGCAAATCAAATTCTCGTTCTTGATAAAATCTCTGATTTAATCCGATTGAAAATTTATGAATCGATCAAATAAATATCAATATCACAATGTATTCATTACTTTAAAAACATCCAAAAATCCTCAAATTCCAGCCGTCGATCATCTGCATTTGCAGATCTAGCAGGACCTATATTCAAATATATTTGTTAAATCCATGCCATGAAAAATGAACTACGAAGGGGCAGACGGGGCCCGTGTCCCTGCATACAATTAAAATAATTTTATACAACTCTACAATGACATAATTAAAGTAACCTTAAAAATATACATTTTTTGTAACCTTAAAACGATAATGTCTCTATGATTAATATAGAAAATTTGCACAAACATTTTTAAGAACTAGGATTTAACAAAACTTGTATAATCAGTTATTAAAATCGTTGTAATTTTAAATATTACAAGTGATTATTGACAACAACATGTTGCCCCGTCTTACTTATTCTTCTTGAGAAGATATATACTCGAGTGACATCAACAGGAGACTTGTGAAAAAAAGGTGACTTTGACTTTGGTAAACTTCATTTATTTGTTACAAGTTTAATAAACCATAAAAATATTCAGTTGATGTTATCAATTAGCAGAAATCTTTTATAAATATCTGAAACCTTGCTTCCTGATGTTAAATTAAAATATATACAAAATGTAATATTTAATTTCCTTACAATTAGCTTAAAATAAAACACCCTCAATAATTAAAATATACAAAAAGAATTGGTATTTACATTTTATTTTAAATATATACGTATTGATTTCATAATCTTCCATGTTTACTATTAAAAATAACATGAGGATATCTTTACTTTTATTATTTTTCTAATTTTTTTCACTTCTCTTCCATCACAAACTACATTAATTAATAGAAAGACACTGAGACATAAAAATGAGACATCACGTTTAAATCCAAAGATTGGTTATTGAATAAATCAAATTTCCAATTTGTAAGAACTAATTATAAGTGTTCAAGTATTGTGAAGTTTCTTGAACCATCCCTCAGCAGCAGCAGAGAGAGGATGGGTAGTTGCTCCACTTACTGGTTACTGTTGAAAACCCTTTATGTTGAACTTTTCCGTCCGCCATTAATATATATTGTTAAATTTTGGAATAAAAGTATAATTGTAGAAATCCGATCACATAAATGGAAAAGATATTCACATAAATGACAAAAATTATCATACAGGGAATTAAATCTAACTAGAATACCCAAATACTTTGCTTTGAGTGAAAATTGTTTCAGTTCAAAAATCCATTATTGAAGAAATATAACTGCAATATAATTTTATTTCATTGATCCTTCCAAATAAATAGATCAAAATTGATAAAGGGAAAGAAAGAAGGCATTGTTTTTATTAAAAAGAATCTAGTGTTTATAATATAATAAAATTAGAGGTCACAGTATATCCGACGATGTACTTAGACCACATGCATGAAACAAGTTTTAATGACAAAAGATGACCATAAAACAAAATTATTTTATTCGATTATAGCCAGTAGCCTAACATATTAGCTTAAAAAATGAAACAACTATTTAACATTACTATTACAAAAATTGATTCAAAAACTAGAAAAAAACACTCTGAGCTTCCGTTTAGCCATATTCGACCTTAATTTAAAAAACAAGCAATAGATTTTTTCAACGTTTTGTTGCTAAGAATTAAAGTTTTGAAATTTTTAATTACTAAATGAATTATATATAATTTAACTCAATGATAACAAAAATAAAGTAGGTTATTACTTAGAAGTCACATAGTTTAGTAAAGATATCAGAAACATTAGTGATAAAAATTTAGACCAGCCCTAAACTAATGTCCTCACAAGAAAAAAAACACGAGTTTTTACATAGAAGAGTGTTTTTTTTTACATAGAAATATAAGCACAATTCGTGATGCGTGTCTACAATTTTACCACTTTATACTCATTAATGCATATAGTTGAATATATTATTGAATTTCATTTTTCACATCAAAGATTTTTTGGGTATAGTCTGATACACAACAAGCGTGACGGAGGAAAAGCGGCATTAATTTTTCCACCCACTCTCTAATTTCTTTTTTTCTTTTTTACTTTACAGAAAGCGAAAATGGTTGGCCAAATTGGGCCGCGCCTAAATCTAAAGCGAACCAGAGCACAATCAAATTCATCTCCGTTCATTGCTTCGCTAATTGCTCAAATCTCTTTCTCTTTATGAAATTCAGTCAAACCAACAAAGAAATGCTTTATAAAACAGGACCAGCAATAATTCAACTGATAAAGAAGAAATTAAAGTTGAGTAACAAATTGGTTTAATCCCGAGGAATCTGGTTATGGTTGTGGAGAAGAAACATCGGAAACGAAGTCCAATTTCTTTCTTTGCGCTATTCTTTTCATCCGGCGGCGGTTCTCTGGAGAAATGGATCCGTTCTTTTCGATCGGAAGTGAGGCTTGCGGCTATTTATTCGACGGACATGGCTGGTCTGTCCGTTAGGTTAATTTGTTGTCGTAGTTGAAACTGTGAAGGTCAAATTATCTTCAAAAAAAGTCGAAATTGTGAATCTTAAGTTTTCATAAAATTAGATAGAATTTCAAATCTGTTGCTGCAATTATCAAAATCAAAGTAGATGTTAACTGATCGGAAACCGTTGATAAAAGCTCTACGGCGAAGCCGCACCTCATCTTCGCCGTCCAGTTCTTCATCAGTGTCCTCATCTTCCTCGCCGTGGATTAACTTGCGATCAGCCTTATTAGTAGCTGCTTTCTTATCATCGCCTTCCTCATCATCATCATCCTCGCCAGTTTCCATTAGTAGGTGAGTTCTGTTTCAGCATATACATGTAATTTCAATTAAAATTTCGTTTTCTTATCTTTGATTTGGTCTGAAAAAGATTAAATTGTTCAAGTCTTAAAATCCATGATCAATCCATCCTTGACTTTTTTTCAAAGGAAATTCTTTGATCTCGAGGTATTACTGGATTGTTTCTTTTGTCTAGTTGCCAGAAGTTCATGACTTTTTTTATACATAATATGAATTGAGTAATTCTTTCTGTTGATGCGTATGATTTCTGCAATACTTTTTTCAGAAGGGAGTTGTTTCTAAATTCTGAGTTACTTTCAAATGATAGCTTCTGGGAAATTGTCTTTGTCCTCTTGTTGATAAATGGAATATTTACTGTCATTGTTCTTGTCAAATCTTCATCTGGACTTTTGGTTGGTTTCGGCATTAGCCTTTGTGATTGACAATTTTGCTATGTACCGATATATTCTAACTTCTCCATTCCAGCAGGGGTCATAAATCACCTTGGTCACTTAGAAGAAGAAAGCATGCCCTTCTTCCAAAACAGTGGAAAAGCTTCTTTACAGATGATGGAAAACTTTGTGATGGCGGTCTTAAGTTTCTGAAGAAAGCCCGGAGTGGAGTATGTTATTGATTTTTTAATTTATTATAACTGGGATTTGTAGGCGTTTGTTCTGCTCTTTATACTGTGCAGTGTTTGCCTTGCACTTTTATGCATTCTTTCTCGAAGAATATATGTCATTAACGTAAACAACACTGCAGGGCATTGATCCGAGAATTAGAGCAGAGGTTTGGCCATTTCTTCTCGGGATGTAAGTTTTTTTTATATTTTCAATTTTAGAATATTGAATTACACTTGTTTGATAAATGTAATATTTCTGTCACTTAATGATGAGTATCTGAGGAGACATAGGAATTAGGGGGCTTAAAATGAAATCTGTTTTTACTGGTTTATGAATATGAAACATTTGGACTCCATGAAACTAGATTGTATTTTTGAAATATTTTCCAAGAATTAAATCTTGTATTTTCCCATTTCTCAAGAATATTTCTTGGTTTTCAGATATTTTCAAACAAGTTGGTTTAATGCATTCATTCTTCTTTCATGAATGTGATGGACTCAAGATATCTAGCTCACTACCCAATATCAAATAGGACCACAGGTTAAGCATGTGTTTTTAATAGGGTCATTGAGATGTTATGTAATTAGTTAAAGCTTTGCTATGACCTCATAGTATGTAGTATGCTGCTCACTTGTATGATCCAGTTTATACGCCTGAAATAGTCAATCAGATCCAAATATTATGTCTATATAGTAGCTGTGCAGACGTAGAGAATTAGGAGTAGAATCCAACATGTATGATGTTGTTGTTGTTGTATCTCCACTGCGTATAGCGATTAACTAGTTTTTGTTGTCCTGTCAGTCAATTTTTTGTGGAGTCAGACTAGTTTAGATAAATTATGGATGTCTTTTTTCAGTGTCAGTATTAGTTTAGGAATTTCACTCTCATCTATCTTTGACGTTTCGGTCCCGTTATCGTTACTAGTTCCTGTCTCAGCATGGTTAGCATTAACTGGTTAGCTGCATGCTTGACAAACTGATAGGCAGCTTTCTAGTTGGTGAATAGAGGTGCAAAATAATGGCCTTTAACAGGAGGGACTGAACAGTGAATGGCGGAATATCCCATGTGCTGTTCTCTATTTGTTGTATTATAGTCAATTTTCTCTATCTTTGTATTGATTATATGAATCAGCAACATTTATGTATGACCACTCTATTTTGTTTTCAACAGCTATGATGTAAACAGTTCTAAGCATGAAAGAGATCTAGCTCGATGTCGGATGAGGTCTTTGATTCTTTAATGTTCTAGCGGTTGATTTCAAAATTTTCCTACTTTTTTGAAGTTTGAAGTCAATATTCCTTTAGTGTGACTTTATATTTGTTGGAAATGCAGAAAAGAGTATGAAAATTTGCGTAAACAGTGCCGCTATTTTCTCAAATGTGCCGATAGAAGCTGCAAGTTGATAGAATATAGTGGAACTAGCAGCAACGACAACAGTGACGAGTTCAGTGAAGTTACGGATTTTCTGGGATTGGATGAACTTTTTAATTCAACAAGACCATCTGTTTCTGAGAAACGTGATAGAAACTTCCAGAGATCGGAATCATCACTAGAAAAAGATATCGATAAGAGTGTTATCACTTGTGATGACAGCTTACTTGGTGATTTATTTACTTCGGACTCAGAATCCTCTGATGAACCTGAAACAATGGAACCTTTCATTGAGGTCATACAGGAAAATGATATTTACATTCCTGCCACGGAGACTTCATCCAACTCCATCACAGAAAGCGAGCCCAAATCCTATGTGGCGGAAGATTTTTCCACGTGGCAGAGAATCATGCGCCTTGACGCAGTGCGGGCCAATGCTGACTGGACCACGTACTCGCCAAGTCAGGCTGCAATATCAGAGCTAAAAGCACACCGATTAGCTGGCTGTGTCGGGCTCAAGGATTATGATCATCTTGAGCCATGCAGAATTTACCATGCAGCTCGACTTGTTGCCATACTCGAGGCCTATGCTTTATATGACCCCGAGACTGGTTACTGCCAGGGAATGAGCGATTTACTATCTCCTATCATCGCGGTGATGGAGGACGACTGTGATGCCTTCTGGTGCTTTGCGAGCTTCATGAAGAAAGCGCGCTATAATTTCCGGCTCGACGAAGTAGGGATCCGGAGGCAATTGAGCATCATCTCCAAGATAATCAAGTGCAAGGATATTAATCTTTACCGGCACTTGGAAAAACTCGAGGCTGAGGATTGCTTTTTCGTGTATAGAATGGTGGTGGTTCTTTTCAGGAGGGAGCTAAACTTAGAGCAGACGCTGTGTCTGTGGGAGGTTATGTGGGCTGACCAAGCAGCGATATTAGCCGGGATTACCAAGTCGGCTTGGGGTCGAATGAGATTAAGAGCGCCTCCTACTGATGACCTGTTGCTTTATGCAATAGCGGCTTGTGTATTGCAGAGGAGGAGGCTGATCGTCGCGAAGTACAGCAGTGTCGATGAAATCATGAAAGATTGTAATAACATGGCTGGACAATTGGATGTCTGGAAGCTTCTAGATGATGCACATGACTTGGTTGTCACTCTCCATGACAAGATTTAGGAAACCATTTGTACTGGTCTATTCGGCGTTCCTCACTAATGCATTGTTGTTGGTTTTTCTTTACTGTTGGGTTTTTTTTATTTTGCAGCTACATAATGCTGTCATTGCCTTGAGATGACGAAGAACATTCCATCCGGCATGGTCAGTTAAAAACTGATTTTGAATTATTTCTTTGACCAGTTCTTTTGAATTAGTGTAAGGTGTAAGTTTAATTTGTACCTTCTTTATTTATTATATTTTGAAAACATAATTTACATAATCTTTTGGGAGATATTTGAAAGAGGCGTGTACGAAGTTTTCATGTAACTAACTGTGCAACTCACCTACTCAATAATTAATGATATCCTTGATCCATTCAACTAGTACCACGTAGGTGTTCTATCCTTGTATTAAATCAAGTTAGGTCATGACTTGTATTTTTCGTACCGAAACATGTGAAAATGGTGCAGATTCAGGCACGTTTTCATTTTGAAACTCAATAGGCATCCATAGACTTCATTAGATTGTTTATTTCTCATTGATTATCCCATTAGTCATAACTAATTTCAAAAATGGTAAACATAACTGTGCAAAAAAATTTGAGAGTTAATATCAAATTGAATTACAAAATATTATAATCTCTTTTATGAATTATGTATTGCTTGCACATTTTTTGTGCTTTTAAAGCCGGGTAGAGTTGTAGGGAAAGTACTCTGTTTAAAGTTATGTATAAGTTAGAACTAGAGAAACTCAAGCAAAAGATCGAGTCTTTGCTTGAGAACCTCCAGAAGGAATATTTTAACACAAATTGATATTTTTAGTTAAACGAAACTCCAGATTTTAAGCACATCGTAGAAAATGGATTTCTTATGGACGAGTCTTGGCAAGAAAAGTTTCCCGGATCACATAAGATGTTGATGACTTAGTAGCTGTTCTGAATGAAATACTTCGTCTCAAGTAAGAGAACCAGTCCGAATCGACAAGAGAGTCCAACTCCATTGCATTGCTAGAATCCATGCTGTATATTTGAGCGAGGTTGACCTCCTTGCTTCTCTCATGGTACAATCCTTTTCGCGCTGAGCCACTTTCTCCTTGGTCCACCGAGACAAAATGTAGGACTAGTGCCAAGATTTCCTCAGGGAAGAAAGGACTCACTCTACGTTTCAAGTTCGTTATCCTAACCGTCTCCTCTGGTCTACCGGGAGCCTGGCCCCTTCTTCTATCTTATCTACTGCCTTGCTCCTTGGCTCCCTACATCTCCAGCCGCTTGCTATAATAGCTTGCTTCTTGAGTGGCTCGCACCCAGGGTGGTGCGGCTGAGCCAGAGTGGGCTCAGTAGTCGGCCTATGTTTCCGGGCGCACGTGTAAAGGCATGATTCATTCCACAAATCTCACTGCACTGACCATAGTAAACTCCTTCTCGTTGTACCGAAATTGAGATCTGATTTAAACGACCAGGTACAACATCACATTTGACACCTAAGGAAGGTACAACCCAACTATGAGTGGAATACCTTAAAAGAGAGCCGAAGGAAGAGAACTAGGGAGCTGGAGGGAGGGAAGGAAAAAAATCCTTGATTCAATATAGTATAAGATTCATCAGTCTTTTTCAAATGCCCATCATTTCACTGACATCACCAATTCAGATTTCGCTTATGGTAAAGTAAGCTAAGCGAAAGCCCTCTCAGAAATGAGGGAAAGCCACAACCACCCGGACCCCATGAAAAAATTGGCTTTTGTGGAAGAGAAGGGAAAGACTCTCAGAACAGAGTATCGAAACGAGCAAGCAGGGTGCTGAGTTGATAGATTCAGGAGCGCCCCCGATCAATGAAAAGAGGCACCATCACTCATAGACGAAAATTGTCTGATCTTAAGCACATACACAGTGTCTCTTGTTTAGTTTTAGTTTTGTTATCTTTGTCATTAATCTGATAAAATAACTATCAGAATTAAGATCTTTGTTCTGTTCAATTGATTTGTATGTTAATGAAATTGAATTAAACTTAATTGTAAATTTAAAGATATGTAATACTTATAAATACTGAACTGAATTAACGGATGAATAAGTTGAAAAGAAAAAAACACACATGGAAAAGCCTTGTACAAATTTACTATGATAAAAAGAAGAAAAAATTTAATAATGGCTGTATCTTAATATTGGCTCAGTTCAAAAAGATAAGGCCCAAAAGTAACGAGCACTAAAGCCCAAAATCGAGGAGCAGAGAAAACCAGAAAACGACTTCTCCTGGTTTCATTTACTTCTTCACTCAGCACAATCGTTTAACAGATCTCTCTCGTGCGAAAGGTGAAGCTCCGTCATCAGATTCTTAAATCCTCCAATGACAACTCCGGCGACCGAAGAAACTGAATTGCCTAATGGAGCTGAACCGCAATCAAGTCTAGAACCTCAACAGATATCGATATCAGAATCTAATCCAAAACCTCAACAGTTACCGATATCAGAATCTAATCCAGAACCTGTAGCTAATCCTCAAGAAGAAGAGCCTTCAAATCTAGAGCCTGAAACGCAACCTGGAGAGGAAGCAGCATCGATACCAGAACCGGACTCATCATCGGTGGCAGTAACGGCTGCGGATCCCAAGGTAGATGACGAGCCGATCCAAACTAATCAAGTGGCGAAAGTTGAATCCAACGGTCAAAATGGACATCCCGAGCTCCGAAAAGACGAAGGCAGCTGTACTTTCACGATGAGGGAGTTGCTTAGCGAATTGAAAAGCGAGGAAGGTGAAGATGTCAGCACTCCTCAGAGGTTCGCTTACATTTTCTTGCCAATGATATACGTAACTAAATTAAGGATTCTCAGTCATTAAAATCTAGGTCTCTGATTTGTTTTTGTCAATTGCTTTCTGGATCCTCTTGAATATCAGCAGAAAAATGCAAAACCGAAACCGCGTTAAAATCCTTTCTAGCTATGGCCTTTTTTTAGTTCAGTTGAATCGAGGACAGTTTGTTTAGTTACTATGTAATTCTGGTTCATTATGATCTCTCATTTTCTGGGGCCGTATGGTTGCACTTGCGTAACTGCATTGTTATTTGTTAGTGTCTGGCATGATGAAAATTGGAGCATCATCATGTTGCTCAGCATATTTAGTGAATTTAGTAGGGTTCTAGTAGATGCATTTCTAATTCATCGAGAGCCTTAACCGTCTAATTACTTGTGATTATATGGCACCAGCCAGCTTAGCACGCCTCATACTCAAATAGAGAACAATGCGGCGATGGAATTGATCAACAGTGTCACAGGTGCTGATGAGGAGGGTCGGTCTCGCCAGCGGATTCTTACATTTGCTGCTAAGAGGTACTATCCTCTTTTTTTCTTTTTTACGCTGTGAATTCTTCAACCTGATAAAAGTAGTTTGAGTAGAAACAATCTTCCTGCAAAGTTTCTAAATACATAATTAATGAAATTAAAAAATACAAAATCAGGAGGTTGGAAAATTATCAATTATGCTTCTCATAGTGAGAATCAAGCTCTAGTTTTTAGCCTTTTTACAGATATTTTTTTTATTTTCTGAAGTTATTTCTACTCTAACTGTTGTAGCCTTGTAGGTATGCTAGCGCAATAGAGAGAAATCCGCAAGACTATGATGCACTATACAATTGGGCATTGGTTCTTCAGGTATGGAAATCTCATTTCACCTTCTGTAATGCTAACACTTAATACTCTTTAGTGGTCTAATTAGCTTGATCTCTGCCATCCAAATCACTTTAGCACTTATACTTGTAACAAACAAAACAAGTTTTGAAATTTAAATTGCATTTTGACTATCTTTTTTTTAAAAAATTGTTGGTAAGCTTGTGGGGTTGTGTATATAGTCATGTATATGATGATATGACTTGAGGAATTTCTCAAACTACATTTACCTGCTGCCTACTGGTGCCTTGCTTAGAGCAATATGTAAACATATTTTGCTTCATGTATTGAAACTACCTACTTCATACTGTATTCTATAATTTATACGCATATATTTTTCTCCCATGGCCTATCTTGGCTGCAGTGCCAGTAAATTATTGATAATTTTAACATTTTGCATGCAGGAAAGTGCAGATAATGTTAGTCCAGATTCAACCTCTCCTTCTAAAGATGCTTTGCTTGAAGAGGCCTGCAAAAAATATGGTGAAGCTACACAGCTCTGCCCTACACTTCATGATGTATGTGCACATTTTCTTTAACTCAACAATTTTGTGAAAATTTTCATGAATCAGTTTATGAGTAGGATTCCAGCTGACCATCCATTAGAGATAAATGTCCATTATATTTCTTAATTGATTATTCCATACCTTTGAATTCACATATATCTATTTGAGCGTGGATATTTTGGTGCTTCAAAGAGCTACAAAGTTCTTTTGATTTTATGTTAAAGCATAAATAAATGCATGAAAAGATGATATTGCATATAGTCTAAATGGGTGACTTTTCCTACTGATTGTGAGTTGTGGAGTAGGATGCAGTGTTGTAGTTGTTAATTTGCATCTACATGTTACAAATTGTATGATATTTATGTTGCAAGTGTGTTTTCGGTACCTTCACATGAATAAACATGAGCTTTTAAATTAGTATAAACACTTTGGTGCTTTGGAGAGCTCAACTTTTCACATTTCAGTCTTCCCGATTTCTGGTGCAAGAATAACTAATGCATACAAAGGTATTATGCATATTAAATTTTCTCAAAGAGGGATGTTTACTATTTATCATACATTGTGCAGTAGGCTGCAGTGTTCAGGTTGCAACTTAGGCTCTGTATGTTACAAATCATGTGAAGTTTAAGTTGCATGTGTTTTAGTACTTCATCGTGGATGATGTCCCTGATATGAGGTTTGTTTGGCAGGCATTTTACAATTGGGCCATAGCAATCTCTGATCGTGCAAAAATGCGTGGACGCACAAAAGAGGCTGAAGAATTTTGGAAGCAGGTATACTATCATAGTAACAATAATTCATGAACAGATATTTTCAGCTTAAGATATTTGTGTTACTGCTGTGAAATGTGATTGGTGGTGAAGATAAACAGTTACCACTGATAGATAATAGATTTACCTTCTCAAAAGTATTAATTGCTGAGTGGCCTTTAGGCCCATTAAAATGAGATAATGATTAATGTACGACTCAGCCGTTCCTTGTTATCTTAAATGCTGTTCTTGTCAAGAACATGGGGCTTGCTTATCTGTGCAATAGTCCAAATTGATTTTTTTTGGGAAGCTTCTCTATTGAAGAAGTGAACTGACTAATACAATTTCGCAGGCAACAAAAAACTATGAAAAAGCAGTCCAACTTAACTGGAACAGTCCCCAGGTATGATTTCTTTCTTTCTTTACCTAAAGCCTCGTATAGTTATGTATCATATATTTTCTTAACTTTCTTTTTCCTTCTGTCTTAATTAACTCTGACCTTGTATAAACTTTCTATAGGCACTTAACAATTGGGGGCTTGCTTTACAGGTATTTTGAAATCTGTTACTATTCTATTGTGTTTTTATTTTTTTCTCCCGTGAATGGTTGAAGATTGAATGCTGTGTAGTCATAGTAGGCTGATTCAATGTTCGAGTTTTATTTTCTCTATTATAGGAGCTCAGTGCAATTGTTCCTGCGAGAGAGAAGCAAACAATTGTGAAAACTGCAATCAGTAAGGTACACATTACATTTGGAGATTTCAAATTTTTGAACAAATATATAGGAGCAAAGAGCAAGTATTTGATTTATCAGTTCTTGTGAGAGCAATTTCTACTCGTATTTTCTGTTTTTATAACACTTCATACTATCATGCAGTTTCGTGCGGCAATATCTTTGCAATTTGATTTCCACCGAGCAATCTACAACCTGGGAACTGTGTTGGTTAGTTTTTTCTAATTATTCTCAGTTTGTACAAAATATCTCTTTCTTTTCTCTATAGATTTTTTTGTCCTTCACTTTGATGTTTGGTGGTCAATTGACATTATATTGTTTAATCATATCAAATGCAGTGTGGTGATGTCATTCTTTTTGTTTTTTTTGAACTGTAGTATGGATTGGCGGAGGACACATTAAGAGCTGGAGGTGCAACCCATCCTAAGGATGTTTCTCCCAATGAGTTGTATAGCCAGTCTGCTATCTACATTGCCGCCGCTCATGCGTTGAAACCAAATTATTCTGTAAGTTCCCATATATTTGTTTTCAGTTGATTTTCTCTTGTTGGACAAAGGTGGTAATTTGTTAAAGTTATAACCCTTGTTGGACAAAGGTGTTCATTTGTTAAAAACCTATGAAAAGAGTTGGTCATTCATTATCTTAAATGCGCCACAATATGTGGAAAATGATTTCTGTAATTCATCTCCACTGAGAAGACAATATTTCAGTTAGCAAAGCTAAGTTTCTATGATATGTTGATCACAGGTATACAGCAGTGCTTTGAGACTTGTGCGTACCATGGTCAGTATTACTTTTCTCAAACATCATTCTTTTGTATTCTTAGATCTTAAAATTCGCCTTGTTATGTGACTTGTTGGGAGGTGTATGACCGATAACCAGTTGTATAAATGTGAGTTTACTCTTTGGATTTTGTTTTACTTACTCATTACTTGTAGCCCTTGTTGTGTTGGGAGACATCCTTCGAAATTTTTTAAGAAATTTTAAGTTTGTCGTTTTGTTTGTTGATGATCAATTTTTTCTGGCTCTTCCCTTGTCTACTGAATTTTGTGCTTAGTTGCAGTGGACATTGCTTCTTTCTTTAAATTGCAGTGTTATGCGTAAAACTATTGTATGCAATCTTGAAAATTGATTGTTAGCTGAGAATATAACTTGCATTCCACCAATTTTTATGCAGTCCAATGGCTTTTGGCTTGAAGTTGTGTTACCCTATTAATAGTATCTTATACGCATGTTGCGTTCGGTATTTCGAGTCATTTCATCGTTTCTTTCTTTCTATAGATGCTTTCATTTTCCACCAGTGGAACATGATGTTCTGAATAATTGTAATCTATCTGACGGGATGAAAATGTTTACAGTTACCATTACCGTATCTTAAAGTTGGGTATCTGACTGCACCACCGGCAGGGGAATCTCTTGCACCTCACAGTGACTGGAGAAGGTCACAATTTGTTTTAAATCATGAAGGGCTTCAACAGGTAAATATTTTTTTTTTATCAATGCTATAAAGTTCTCGTTTTGTCCAAGCAGACCCTTGCAGTTGAAAGATCTGCTACAAATAATTATTAGCTTTACTATCAAAGTAACTAATCTGAAATTTTATGAAGCCGGTTCTCTTATTTCCTGTATTTTTTGTTCTCCACTGACAGGTAAACAAATTAGAACAAAAGCAGTCACCTCAATACCTGTCTGGTAGACAAGATGCAATGAATAGTGACAAAAGGGCTATAAAAGTCAATGTTCCAGATATTGTTTCTGTATCAGCATGCGCTGATTTGACTTTGCCACCAGGCTCAGGTCTCTGCATTGATTCAATTCACGGGCCTGTTTATTTGGTACGTAGTTTATTTCTGCTTGCCTTTAAAATTTCTATGCAATTATAAGAGCAATGCTTCTTGAATCTGGATATCTTTGGCAGAATAGTGTCTTGAACATTTCCAGTTTCCACTATCATCATTTAGCTGTATATGCAATCTTGACGCTCTCTAGAATACTTATGCCTCCAACTATTTTGCTAATTAATGTCCAAAAGGGATATATATTCTTAATAAGATTCTTAGTGAAATGAGGGCATGCATATATTTTTTGTTTTCTCTGTTTGTCATCGAGGAAGAAATAAGTGAAAGATGGATAATGTGTCTACTCTCTGAATAATTGAATGCTCTCCTTGAAAATGCGATTTTTTTCCATCCACTATTCTTTCTCTCATAGTGAACTTAAATTAAGTTTTGCTTTTGTTGCTGTCTGATAGAATGGCATTGTAAGTCATTCTTTTGCACTGGATCAATGGCGCACTTGTTAAGTTTTCTTTAACATGATACAGTATGAATGATCAACTTCTTGTAAAACACAAGTTGATAGAAGAGGATAACACCTCAGATGTAGATGATGAGCAAAATACTTATCCAAAATTCGTATTCCTTGTTCTTTTTTTCTTCTTCAATATAATGGTAAAAGTGAAGTTTATTTGATATAGGTATCTTATCAATTGATGGGTATTATGTCATTTTTGTATGTTCAAATTAAGAGCTCCTGATTGGGAATTACCCTATAATCTCTTAGGTTGCTGACTCATGGGAATCCCTCGATGGATGGCTTGATGCAATTCGTCTAGTTTATACGATCTACGCAAGGGGTAAGAGTGAAGTCCTCGCAAGTATAGTGACAGGCTGATGAGGAGCCTTTTAACATTTTGGGTTAACTGTATTTAGAATTGGTCATTTGAATAAGAGATTTGTATATTATAGGAATGTGGTGAATACTGAGAGCAACCAAGAATTTCTTCCTTTTTTTGCCATTATGCATTGTTTTCATGTTTTTTCCTGCATTATGAATTGGATGTATATGCTCACATACTAGTGAATTGCGAAAATTTAGAGTCATAAGTTCTGTTTTGGGCATATATAATATTTTTCAACATTTTATTAAATTATGTTACTGTTACCAATCAAATTATTATGTTCTTTTGATACTTGCAGTGGGCATGATCAATATCGCATATTAATTAGCAAAATTATCAGATAGGATAGGAATAAGATTAGAATGATTCAGTTCATACTACAGCATGTTACGAGCAATCAGAAAAACACTCATTCTGGTACACTACATTTACTATAACCACTTGCATCAATTTGCAAATGAGACGTATTATTTTCTTGAATTAAATTCTATTTTTCTAGGAAGCTACAAATTTCATGCATATGGGTGGATTTATTTTGGCTAGAGCAAGAATAGCAGCAGGAAGAGTCCATAATCCCTCTCCACAAATCAGTCCCGAGGCTACTACTGGTATCATTGAATCAGCGGTTTTGGTCCTGATTTTCTGCCACGTGAACACAACTAAACTTCCAATACACATATCAATGGCGAAGTAAGCTCCAACAAGAAAGGGCACTGCCATCACCATTGGGAGTGGCATCAACGGTCCGAGTTTCTTCGGTGAGAGATCTCGAACTAGGTTAATTGCCATTGCCAAACCAAAGAACCCATAACACAGCTGCAAGCAATGGTGAGGCAAAGCTGAGAAGCCTTGTACTCCAAGGATTGCCATATTCCTATAAATTAGTGCATACGGAGCTTTAAATTCCCCATCAGGATTGCCAACGTCAAATGCCTTGTAGAATAAAAAGAAACTGAGAGGAGCCATAACACATCCAACCGCTGTACTGATAACTTGGCTCGCAAACATTGCTCTCGGGGAAGTATAAGTCAAATGGGCTGTTTTAAAGTCTTGCATTAAGATGCATGCAACCGAAACAACCGATTTTATAAGGCCACATCCGGCTAGTGCAGCTACAAGACCATTTTGTTTCCCCGACAAAGCGGCTAGCACAAAGAGAGCGACTTTCCCGTAGTTGTAAGCCATGTTCATGTCGGTAAGACCAGCTCCATAAGCGTTGCAGAATGCAAGAGACGGAGCAAGAATGTAAGCGACAACGACATAGTACCATTTAAGTTGAGGGAATATCAACGGGATTGCAATTACGGATACAATAGAGAAGAACACATATCCAACCAATGCTATCCACATCGGTATCGTCTCTCTAAGGAAGAACTCGTTTGGTTTTTGGTCCTTGCTTGGCATATGTTTCCGGCCATCTAAAGGAATCAACACAACGAAAAACTGAATTTTAGTAACAATATATCCTTGATCATATGAAACTAAGATAAATCTTACCTGTACCAAGTTTCTTATCTTGTATTCTTTTATGAATATTGATCATTGTAAAACTCATGATCTTCACAAAATTGTAGAGACCATCTCCTAATATCAAAGCAACTGATAAAAAAACCTGCCAAATTTAAGAAGTCAAAAGCCATAATTGAAATATACAATATTGCAAATGTGAAATTCACTCGAACACTCAAATAGATTGGAGCTTAACCTTATAACCATACAAGCCCTTCATGTCAGCTTCACCTTCAGAGTTCAAAGGGAACCAATCTCCCTTTAGCTTACCAATGAGTGGCCACATTATGCCGTACGATAGAACTACTCCAAATAGCAATGATAAGTTCACCAAGTGGGATACTATCATCCCTGCTCCCACATACGTGGAATTAAAATCAAAGAAGAACCTAACCAACAAGTGATATCAAGAACAAATTTTTAGTATTATTCAATAATGGAATAAAGGGAAGCAAAATTATGAGATGAAAGTGCAGAGAAATACGTTTGGTTCCAGGCTTGCAAGCCAAAGGTAGGAAACTGTGAGAATCCACCACACGTCTCTTTCCCTGCATAAAACCACTTGAAAAATGCCCACACAAAACTCAATGAGAAGTACTTCATGAACCCACCAACCTGTTTCCTGTCATATAATACAATTGTTTTACTCTACAAATAAACTGGACAATAGATTGACATATAAGAAATTAGCTGCAATAAAATTTGGATTGAAAGTTGAAACTATACTTGGCCAGTTTATCTCCTTGGGTGTGGAAGCCATTGATGAGAACTGCAGTTGCCAACCCACTTGGATATGTCAATTTCAGGTCTACTATCATAATCTACATTACAAAAACAAAATATATAATTAATTACCCCATTTTCAGTTATTAAAAACATTAGATAACAGAAAAAAAGCTACCTTTCTTAGTGGAATTAAGACAAAAAGGCCAACAAAACAGACTAAGAAAAGAAAAGCAGTCATCCATCCAAAAGCAGGCTCTTTAATAGCTGTAGCAGAATTTCCCGGATTGTGTTCTCCCGATAATTCATATGTCTTCCTGTTTAATCCCAGCAGATAGGAAGCAAATCCACCTATATATCCATACAACATTATTAATACTAAACTAGTTTTTCTTTTATATAAAAATGACAACAAAAAAGAATAAAAAATATAAAA
>CATIWQ010468449.1:0-10889 GCA_949673415.1 Euphorbia schlechtendalii | reverse complement strand
AAATTTTTTAAGGTAAAAAAATCAATTAATATAAATTATTACTTTTTTATGGAATAGATTTTATTAGTATTTAAAATTTTTAATTATTTTCCTAAAATCATTGATCATATTAAATGTGTCATAAAAATATAAATAACGGTTGGACCATAATTGAACCCGGTCGAACCTATAAAACCGTGAACCATTTACTTCACCTGTTCGACGTCCGGTCTGGTTTCGATAACATTGATAAAAACTAGGCTAAATTTAAAAAATATGGTTTGTGGTTTGACCGTTTTGCATAAAGGTCTTTGTGATTTTTTTTCAAAAAAGTGATCGTAGTTTTAAAAGTTAGCAAATAGAGGATTTCCAATTTTTTATTACATTATGAAAAGAGGTAATCTTGTCCATTTTGAGTTAAAATTTTTGCAGCTTAGTTAATAAAAATATAATACACTTTAATAATAAATATTAAAATTTTCTGAGAAGCACAAATATTTTTTTTAACTTAAACGTGATGATAAATTTTAATAAAATGAAGAATTTCCAGAAATTATTTAAATTTAGATGAATAATTCTTAAATATTATGATTAAAATTATAGGAATGTTGAATTGATTGAAATATCTCTTGTAACACTATTACTTATAATGAATTTTTTTTCCTCTTTTTGTTAACTTTTGAAACCAAAACACCTTTTGGAAAAAAAATTTCACAAAGATATTTTTGCAAAACGATCAAACCACAAGACATGTTTTAAAGTTTACCTTGAGAAATTTATGGTTACCTACCCGTTCAAAAAATGCATTAAGGTACATATTAGGAATTACCAAGGAGATGATTGATATTGAATTGAAGCCTTTATTTCTAGCTAATTTTGATGATGTGGCCGTTTTGTTGAAGAGAAATAACAAATACGATATATTAAATTTAGGATAAACTCCAACACTACTTCAAAATTGGGTTGGAGCCAGCTTTAAATTTCACTTCTTATTTTATAGTTGTTAGGGCATTTCCAATCCAACTTCAAAAGTGAGGTTTTGAGTTGAAAATGAAGTGGGTTGCTCAAACCTCGCTTCATTTCCTGCTTCAAATATTAATGCTTCAAATTTAAAGTGAATTGTTCAAAACTTCAAAAATTTTATTTTTTTATTTAAATTTATTTAAATTCTTTTAGTTTGAATATATATTTAGAATATTAGTGTTCTTTTATTTTTAATAAACTTATTTTATTTTTTTTTAATTATTATTACTTTCATAGTTTATTTTTAAAGTTTGAAGTGAAAAATGAAGTGCATAATTATAGAAAATCACTGTAGCAACTTCAAATTATTGAGTCAAATAGAATTTGAAATGAAAATTGGGGGTAGTCATCTCCAAATCTCACTTCAAATGTAAGGTTGGAGATGGGATGAAGCATCTCTTTTGAAGTAAATCATAGAGTTGCTACAATACAGCTTCATAAGTTGCATTGTAGTAATTCTATATATGATTATAATAGTTATTTTTTTTACCTGATTGATTAAGTATATGTAAAGTTAAGAATATAATAATAATAATAACAATAATAATAATAATAATAATAATAAGTTAGATAAAAAGTAATAAAATAATAATATATTATTTAGAAGTGGAAATTTTAAGTGACGTTTTGGAGAAAAACCATTGTACGTAGCATTCCAAACTATAAAGTTTGAAGTAAAAAAGTGTAGTGTAGTACCACTTCATATTTAAAGCGGACTATAGCAATTTCAAAATTTTTTTAATAATATTTTATTTACTTTTTAGTTTTTGTTTTCTTTTCTTTTAATTTGATTGATTGTTTATTATTTGTAGTTGGGTAGAAATGTATTAAATAATAATATTTTATTTTGAAGTAGAAATCAGAAATGAAGGGTTAAAATATAAACATTGTAGCAACTTCAAGTTATAGAGTTTGAAGTGAAAAAAAGGTGTTGTGATCTTCTTTAGTGGCTTGAGGATTCCAAGTTTAGGTGACATGTGGAACAAAAGTTCCTATTGTGTGATAATAGTCTTAAAAATAGACAGTGTCTAGTTTTAAGATAGGAATAGTAGATTGTTTATTCCATTTTAATTAGTATTCATTGTAGACAATGTTTATTTGGTTGTCTACATCTAGACAATCAAATAGACATTATTTACAATAAATGATAACTCATAGGTGTCACATTATATTGGGAAGATGATCTAGACAAGCTACTAAAGATGTATTTTCAAATTGATTGTCTATTCATTCCTATGTGTCAAGACAATTAGTGGAATAGACAAATTACTAAAAACACTCTTAGTAACTTGTGGATTCCAAGTCTAGGTGTCATATGGAATAGAAGTTGATTCTGATAATGTGGTAATAGTCTTAAAAATAGACAATGTCTATTCATAGGATAAAAATAATAAATTGTCTATTCCATTTTAAAATGTATTTATTGTAGACAATATTTATCTGGTTGTCTACATCTAAACAATCAAATAGACATTGTCTACAACAAATGATGACACATAGATGTCACATCATATAGGAAAGATGAACTAGATAAGCTAGGAAAGATCCATTGATTGTCTATTCCTTCTTATGTGTCAAGATAATTTGTGGAATAGAGAAGCTATTAATTTAGCATGATCTAAAGGTGCCTCAAACAGATTTTGGTACTAGTTCTGGAACTACAAACTTTAAGGGACTTGACAAGTGTATACTGCAACTACAAACTTATAATGATTACATGCGTAAGGACAAAGAGACTATAAGTTCCGATAATCAAAATATAAGTAAAAATTTAAAATTTCCAGTAGGCAAATCTTAGTGGTAACCCTACTAAATTTGGTTAGTTTGAACGGCATAATATCAAAATAACAATTCAATATTGAATACCCTGGTCAGACATTTTGCAGAACTGATGAATTTTCTTATAATTGAAAAGATAGCTGGATTCACAAAAATTTTCTCTGTGGCAAATGTTTGTGTATATAACACAAGTGTATAATTTTCAGTTCCCATAGCATTATTTGGAACAAGCAAATATAATCCTAGCCCAATGTTTTTGAGATTTATGTTGGGAATTTATTATTAAGTAGTAAAAAGTACAGAGACTGTGGTCTTGTAACTTCTGTTAGAAAATACATGTGAACATATTATGCATGATCTATAAGAGTACCAATCGATAGGAATTCTCATTGGATGGAGATAGTTTAATCTTCCAGTCCTCAATGACGATGGGAACATCCAACCCTGAAATATGTTCATCTCCAAATAATTTTTTAGTTTACAATAGTTACAATGAAAGGTATAAATATGACTTGTGAATTTCATTTTTTTAATATTGCTAGCAAACAGATTACAATTTGATACTTAAGTTTCATGTAACTTTTTTCTTCATTATTTGTTACGTAGCGTACAACACTAATTAAAAGTGTTGTGATTAGTTTACTTAGTTATTTATGTTATACTGTAACAACATAAATTAATTTCAGGTAACTAAAACAAAAAATTTGCATATTCTATATTGTTTTTTTACATCGGATGATAATCTCTGGAAAGAAAAACATCTCTCCGATTTCTTTATAATCGGTAAGTCCCATTTACAACTCTATTTCATTCCTTTTTTATAAATTCGGGTTTACATTAAATTTTATATTATCCCAAAATTTTTGGTTTTTGGTCATTGCTTCACATCCAAAACCTGAAAGCTTTTCAAACATTTGATGCCTAATTTGAAAATTATATGTAACACGTGATATGTAATGCAAAGTACCTGTACAGAATCAATCAAATTTGGCTGAGTTGATAGCAAAAAGTGGAAACTTTCTTTGAAACCGAAAAAAGAAAACAACAAAAGAAAAAAGAATTCAGTAGTGACGGCTAAGGAAAAACAACAAGATCACATTGAGTTGTCTTCAAATTTCAAGGATCAAAATGAAGTGGTAAACGAGCAGAATGAGACCTTGCAATAGGTGGCCTTCTACTCACATGCCTCATTGCACTACTATTTTGTCCTTGTGTGCCCCCCCATTTCACGGGCTGCGGCCCCACGCTGACCGCCTTCTCGTGCCTACAGCTCAGCAGCCCCCCTCCGCTCCCTCTCCTCCTCCCCCATCCCCCGTCCTCCCCGCTGTTCTTCCGGAAAATGTCACCCTGGCTTATTACTCCGAAATCCTGGTCGGCTTCTGAAGCGGTTACCGAGAAATTCGTGACGCTTCCTTTTTCGAATGCTTCGGCCGTCGTCACGCTCCAGTCGATGCTCGCTTCGCTTGGCTCGTAGCATTCGGCTTGCGCTACTACCACTGACGGTGATGATGATGTCATCACTGCCTCGTCCAGACTGTGCCTGTAGTTTAAGCGCCGCGGCGATATCTCGTCCAGCGAGTCCCGTCTGTTGGGGTTGTACATGTGGTATGTTGTTTGAGTGGAGAAGCTCTCGATTTCGAACAAGTCCGAGCTCGCGTCGCTCACCATGTCATCATCCATTCGCGATTTCGGACTCGTTGGAATTACGAAACTACCCATCGTTGTTGTTGTTGTTGTTGTCGTCTTGCTAGAGCCGACGTCTTCAGACGGTCTGAAAACTTCGAGGGAATCCCGCGCCGGGTCCTCGAGAGTCGGGGTTGCATGCCCGTTCAGGGTTAGCTTAATCGGAGGCGATGTCTGGTTCAGTATCGGGAAAGTGAACCCGTTGCTACCGTCGTTGCTGAACGGCCTAATGGTGGACGGGAAACGAATATGATCGGCCGAAATTCTGTGAGAGTTCGGAATTACGTCACGTCTCTCGAGCCAATCTGGCGCAACAAAGCTCTTCTCCGAACAAGCGGGAATCCGTCTTTCCACATTCCGGACTTCTTTCACGTCGTACGTCGGAGTTCTCGATTCGGACATTTTATCCTCGACTTGAACCGATTTCCTACCGGCACAAGGGCATTTTCGACATAGGAGCCATTTGGTAGCAAAACTTGAACTCTTCTTCTTCTCATGACCCATAGAAGGATTTCGAATCGAGAACGCCATTGCGCCAGGTGGATTCGAGAGAAGACCAGTTTGACTATTCCAGCTGGCTTCTGACGAAGCGGTTGGCGCAGCGTTAAAGGAACGGGCCCTGTAAGTTCGGGAATATCCATCGGCCGAAGAAGCGGTTGATAGTCTAGGAATGGATTCGAGGCTAATAACTTCGACAGGGGAAATTCTCTTGCCGGTCCGAGGATCGGTATTTGGAGTTGTGTCGTTGAAGTATTTCTGAGCGTCGAAAATGCTGATTTCGGAATCGTCGACATGGTTATTGAGCTGCTGCGGTTGTTGATAAGAAATGAACATCGGCTGGCGATGAAAAGGCTTGAACTGAGCTGATCTCTCCATGTTTTTCGACTTGAAGTGTTAGATGCAGAGCAGTTGTGGTTGTTATATGTAAGAGAAATGGGATATAACATAGCCAAAGAATCAATAATCGAGAAGTAGAATTATGGAATGTGTTAGATGATGAATTGGGGAATTTAGGACAAGACAAAGGGGCAGCCAGGCAATGAAGTGTGATCTAAACTAAATCTAATCAAATGAATGAAAGAAAAGAGCAACAAAAAGCATGTCATGTTAGATTAATGGTAGAGTATGCCCTACTTACACTCTTTCCAATATCAATAATCATCTTAAGGAGTGGGCTTAGCCATGAATTTATATTTTATATATTCAAAAGGGACCCAATGCCTCATTTATTGACCCCTAAGTTCACAAGCAATGATCCTAACCATAACATAACGATACTTCTTCTACCATGCTCTGCTTTTATCATCGCTGCCACATTTATATTCGTCGAGATAATCTCGTTCAAGATTTTACTACAAACAAACAAGTGTTGAAATAGATAATAATTAACAACTCCTAAGAAATTAATTGCAGAAACACTTATCCAAAATACATTAATAGATTGCAAAGATAAAAATTAAAATAATTTATGGAATTTGAAAATTATACTCTGAAATGCCAAGTTGACACACCTTCACGCTTTAGCACACACCTAACTACAGTTGCAGCAACATTACTTTCTAGATAAAATGTATAATAGACCAATGAAAGAGACCCCCTTAGTTTTCTTAGGAGATCCTTTTCTCGTGCTTTCGTTTATTTTTCTAAAAAGTATGGAAATAAACAAATTGAAAGCAATTCTGAGGCTGCGAACAATACCTAAGTGCCCTTGTTAGTGTGCAGAATTTTTACATGGAACTGGGTATTCTACAATACCCTGCTCCATTGCAAGACGTGTATCCCACTAACTAAAAAATGGGATACATGTAATGCACTGAAATGAAGTATTCTAGAATGCTCAGCTTCATGTAAAATATCTGTAGTGCGCGTGGCATAAACTTGACATGGAATATTATCATTCAGTGTCTCAATGAGATTACTGTCACATTTTGGTGATTTGTACGGATCAAGTCTTTTAGTTTCACACAATTTCCCGTAAGAAACAAACTTTTGTCAAATTTGTGAAAGGTTACCAAAAATTTACACAATATAAACCACAAGTGGCAGTTGAAACAGAATCTTATTCACACAACTGCAGGAATAAATGTCAAATAAGGAGATGGGGAAGCACAGGCACTGCAAAAACAATGGCTTCCCAAATGCAAGGGTAATTGAATCAAAGATGATTTGATTTTGACGAGAAAAAGAATAATACAACCATATAGTTCTCTATCACATGCAAAAAGATAATCCTTTTCCTAAAAATTAAATGTAAAAAAAGTAATGTTAAAAGGATGAAGAACCCTATGTTGTAGGGGCCAACTGCTTCAACTTTGCCTGTAAGACTGCCCCAGCTTCGTCAGCCACCGTTTTCTTCTTGGACGCTACCTGCATTACATTTGAATTTCGATCAATATACATAATTCAAGAAAAAAAACCAAAGAAGAAAAATTTAATGGAAATGTAAGTTTCACAAACTAAAAAAAATGATTAACAGTCCCTTGGCGCAGAAACAGAGTTAATGCCAATAATTAGTGCCCTGGAAAGGACCCACAATTGTCACACGTAGACGGACACACAAACAACTGTGCCACAAGAAACAGAAAAATGACAATATTATCCTATTCCACATAAGTTCAAAGACAGCCAATTTCTCACTATATTTATAGTAAACTGTCTGCAGCAACTGATCATTACTATAGTTTCTTTACAGTGACTCACTGCCAAACTTTAAAATGCTCACAGTCACAAAATATTATCATGACTTTCACCCCTAACATCTAAAAACCTGCGGCATATACATAATAACAAGATATACGCGGTAAACCAATCTTAAAACAATTCGTTGACGGATATTTCATTCAGTATATGCATTCTCAGGCTTTTGATATGTCGGAATTTCGAGCAGTTTTAAATTAGCAATGCCATTTCAAAGTTACCGTGTCATTGTTTTCAAAGGGAAAATCAGGTTCAAGGAAATGGTATATTTAGTGTGTTCATAAAACTGCGATGCGAAAAATATAACCGTCTCAATAAAGCAACTAGAAAATATAAAGATAGTATTGCTTGATTTAAAATCAAATATCAGCAACAATTAAAAAGAACAGCTCTCAGCTTAATAAAATAAGGCATCTTAGTGCAATGCCAAAAATTATAATTCCAGTATCTAACTTGATAGATATACGTAACATGCATGGCACTCAATAATTAGTACAAAAACAGGTGCAGCCAAATAAGTATATCCCCACAAATTGGAGGTGGGAGATCATAGATTTCGAACCTAGCCTCTTCTTTATTCCCCAAATACATTGCATAAGGAGAAGTGTCAATACATGTTATACGATCTGTTATCATGAGCTAAGTTTTACATACAATCCACAAAGCTAAACAGAGATTAATGGATTCAAAAACATTTACATTAATAAGTTCAGAATTTCAGACGTAAATATGCGTATCAGTTTAATGAAATATCATAAATATTCATTCGCATTCTCAATAATATTGTGTCTCGAACCCATTTGCTGTCATTATCCTCCACTTTGCTTCTCTATATTCAGTTTTAAATTTTCTTATTACGAAAATATTTCATGACTCGCTTTTGTTTCTTGAGTACTATCACATTAATATTATGATTATTGAATGTAATTTTGTTCAATTTCCAGTTAACCATAAATTCTTTCTAGTATTTGTATTCCATTACTCTGTCCATTTCAAAAGTAGCTCATTAATCACTATCATATCTTTAACCAGTCTCATAAATACCACTACTAGTTCATAAGTACCCCAACTAGAGTTTTGTACCTGGCAGGGAAAATGATAAGAGGATGAACTTGGAAAACTACAACAGAAGGCAATGAAGCTCCAATAAGCTGTTTCTGAATGTCTGAAGAAAAATGATTTCTTTTCTCACACACTATGTAGTGCCAGTCTGCTAGATGACGACTACATGAAAAAAAAAGACCTTTTAAACAGGTGGATAAACAACATGCAAGTCTCAATTAAAAACTAGAAATTGTAAAATCAAATTTATACTGCAAAAATGAACAATGAAATAAAGAATAGAAAATTTAAACAACGTGTTTATTATGTTCAACAGTTTTACCAAAAGAATAGCTTAAATCCACATTGTGATATGAAAGACGCATCATCATAAAAAAGGATAATTATCTTTAAGTTAACTGTAAGACCAAATATAGATCATTTAACTCACCAGGCGTCCAGGAAAAACTAAAAAAAATACTAACTTTGAAATAGAATTCACCAGGCAAGAGTTTGTCAACAATCTAACTAGTAACATTGGATCACGTCAAAAACTTTTGAAAAATATAATTTGCTGGATGTAAGGAACAAAAAGAAAGAAAAAATTACGAAGAAAGGAGAAAGACAGGAGAGAACCAAAAGATAAAGAAACCAGGATTACATTGAAGATAGAAATATTAATAGGACTTGCAGCATCTAATTTCACTAAGTATAATCATTACATAGTTGATTATAAGGTCATATGATGAAGATTTATTTCATACAAGCATGCGGCAAAATTTGATGAAAATCGAACTTGGATCATGTCAAAAGCTTTCAACTATAAGAGGACCACCCCCTCCCCCCTACACTCACTATGAAATTTAAACAGAAGTAAGCACATAACTATAGTTCATGAATCTATAACAAACTGGTTATATTGATATTTTACTGTGAAAAACTCACGCCAAGAAGTTTGATGAATTTAAGAAAAAATATTTTACATATTATTTAAGTGGCAATAAAATTGAGCATTGAATTCAATAAATCTTTTCCTTTTACTACCAAGTATGATATTGATCCCTTTTCTGCCAGTTGTAATATCTAGCCCAAATAGTAGAAATTTTGGAAGAGTGGGCAAGCATGGCATCCACAATGTTCCAAGAGACATACCGCACAGCAACACCAGCCAATGAAAGATAACTTCCTAATGTAGTTATCCAAATTTATATACCCAAGTAAGTTAAATATACTTCTTCTGGTCCTTTAAAGTTTGAAATTTCAAGGGCAAACCATCTGAAGTTATCACAAAGACTGAATAATTAAAGTTTCCTGCATTCATGGAAGCTTGGAAATCCATTTATGAATGTATAATGCCATCTTTTCTTTCAGGCCTTCATAGGGAAAACACTGATGAAGCATCTTAAAAGAAATTTCTAGTTAACTATCACAAGCTCTAATGTCTTTGCAGATTTTTCTCACTATGCATAGTCGAATATATTTATGCATTAAGAGTCACCATCAAACCATAAAACAAGATCAAAATATAAGCATACCTCAATAAGTTGGTCAAAATTAGATTTTAGCAAGTTGATCTTGCGCTCACAATAATCTTTGCCTTCTGTCATTGCTTTCTAATACCAACTACACATGCACAAAGACAAAGAAAAACATAATCAAATACAGAACAATCAAAACAGTACAAACCAATATTCAAAAACAAGAATAAGAAGAAAACGTCAACGAAGCACCCAGTGCCGATATCAACAAGAACTTTGTTAGCATCATCGAGGGTTCCAGGAACATGAAGCGAAGCAGTAAGAGGCACCAGCATTTTCTTCCCTAAAATTAGACATGATAAATAAGAATTAGATGAAAATGGATAGAGAAAGCGGAGGAATTAAAGGGAAAAGATGGATAAAACCTAGAGGACGGAGGGAGAGATCATAAATGGCGGAGAAAGCAAGTTCGAGACGAGTGGTGGCAGTGCGAATGTTATTGAGACTGTCTTGTAGCAAATTAACTTCAAGATCCGATTGCTCTTTGAAGGCTTTCAGCTGCTCTATACTCTCACCGCCTGCCGGGATATTATCGACGTCGCAATCTTCAGACCACATTTTCTTTCCCTTTTTTTGTCTATGTAAAAATATAGTAATTTTAAATTTAAGTTAAGAATTTGTTTGTCATTGCTCTGGTCAAAAGTCAAAACAACTTATTACAATTTCTTTACTTATGAACATTTTTCTACACGGTTATATGGCTTATACTTTAACTTATAAGTTGTGCCAATCAAGCGGATATTTACAAAAATTAACATTGCAAATCTTGCTCAGCTAGTGATAAAATGCAATGATGTGCATGACTGGGTCAGGTTAGAACATCTGGCCGAAGTTTGATTAACTCGGAACAATTGAAACAGATAAATTTTTTCACAGGATCGAACTTTTAATCTTTGATGTTTGCTAGTAGATTTTTACCATTAAAATCAACACTCATGTGTGAGAGTATACCTACTTTATATTAATCAAAATTGCAAATTAAATACTCACCGAAACTCACGAATACTAAAGAATTTGGAAAAGGAGAATTATATATGTTCAAATACAAAGAAAATAAGTTGAACACTTAAATATATGTTGGACAATACACTTTTAGAAGCTTTTGTATTAAAATCAATAGTGTTAATACTATTATCTCTTACTAAAACA